>PVHY01003475.1:0-107350 GCA_004024945.1 Uropsilus gracilis | reverse complement strand
ACTTTCCTCAAGGCTTTTATTAATTAATTAATTAATTATTATTTTTATTTATTTATTTATTTATTCTCACTATATCCCATACATTAGTTTAACCATTTGGTTTCTGCCTTTTTCTTTATGGCTTGTTTCTGCTAATATGATTTCTTCTAAATGCATCCATGTTGTTATGAAGTCGTCCAATTTGTCATTTTTAATTGGTGAGTAATATTCCATCGTGTATATATACCACAATTTTTTCATCCAGTCCTCTGTTTTGGGGCATTTAGGTTGTTTCCATGACCTTGCAATTATAAATTGTGCTGCAGTAAACATCCGGGTACAGGTGTCCTTTTGTACCCACATTGAGGTCTCTTTTGGGTAGATTCCCAGAAGATCAATTGCTGGGTCAAATGGTAGTTCCATTTTCATTAGCTTGAGGGTCCTCCACACCCCTTTCCATAGTGGTTGAACTAGTTTACATTGCCACCAGCAGTGTAGTAGTGTTCCTTTCTCTCCACATCCTCGCCAGCAATTTGTGTTGCCTGTTCTTTGGATGTGGGCCATTCTTGCTGGTGTAAGGTCGTATCTCATTGTGGTTTTGATTTGCATTTCCCTTATTACTAGCGATGTTGAGCAATTTTTCATGTGCCTGTTGGCCATTTGTATTTCCTCTTTGGAGAAGTGTCTATTTAGTTCTTCTCCCCAATTTTTGATTGGGCTTTTTGTTTTGCTTTTGTTTAGTTGTGTGAGTTCCTTGTGGATCTTCGTTATTAAACCCTTATCACTCATGTGGAGAGCAAAGATTTTTTCCCATTCGGTTGGGCATCTTTTATTTTTTTCTGTTGTCTCTTTTGCTGTACAGAAGCTTTTCAGTTTGATGTAGTTCCATCTGTTTATGTTTTCCTTCATTTATTTGCCGTCTGTGGATGTTTCCAGAAATGGATTTCTGAACTGTAGTTCATGGAGAGTTTTGCCCAAGTTTTCCTCTATGTATGCTATGGTTTCATGTCTGATCTCTAAGTCTCTTAACCATTTTGAGTTGATTTTTGTACATGGGTTAAGGGAGTTTTCTTGGTCCATTTTTTTGCATGTCTTAATCCAATTTTCCCAGCACCATCTATTGAAGAGGCTATCTTTGTTCCACGGTAGCTTTTTCACACCTTTGTCAAAAATTAGTTGACTATATATGTGTGGTTTTATTTCAGGACTCTCAATTCTGTTCCATTGGTCTGATTGTCTGTTTTCGTACCAATACCAAGCTGTTTTAAGTATTATGGCTTAGTAGTATAGTTTGAAGTTTGGAATTGTGATACCTCCATTTTCTTTTTTTCTGGTCAGGTGGCCTTTTGATGTACGGGGTCTTTTGTTATTCCATACGAATTTCAGTAATTTTTGTTCTATCTCTTTAAAGAATGTCATTGGAATTTTTATTGGAATTGCAATGAATCTGTAGATTGCCTTTGGTAGGATGGTCATTTTGGTAATATTAATTCTTCCAATCCATGAACAGGGAATGTTTTTCCATTTCCTTATGTCTTCTTCTATCTCTTTTTGGAGCGTTTTAAAATTTTCTTTGTATAGATCTTTAACATTTTTTGTTAGGTTTATTCCCAAGTATTTAATTTTTTTTGGTGCGATGGTGAATGGGATGGTTTTTCTGATTTCTTTTTCCTCTGCTTGACTTTTCGCATATAGGAAAGCCACTGACTTATGTGTGTTGATTTTGTATCCAGCTACATTACTGAACTGGTCTATTATTTCAAGTAATCTTTCTGTGGATTTTTTGGGAAGGAATACTGCCAAACACATTCTACGAAGCAAACATCACACTCATACCAAAACCAAATAAGGACAGCTCCAAAAAAGAAAACTATAGACCAATTTCCTTAATGAACACAGATGCAAAAATTTTAAACAAAATCCTGGCAAACAGAATCCAACGATGCATTAAAAACATCATTCACCTCGACCAAGTGGGATTTATCCCAGGGGCACAAGGATGGTTTAACATCCGGAAATCAATTAACCTAATCCACCACATCAACAAAGAAAAAAACAAAAACCACATGATCATATCAATAGATGCAGCGAAAGCATTTGACAAAGTCCAACATCCATTCATGATAAAAGCCCTTGAAAAATTAGGAATTAAAGGAACTTACCTCAACATAATAAAAGCCATCTATGACAAACCTTTGGCAAATATCATCCTAAATGGGGAAAAACTAAAATCATTCCAGTTGAGATCTGGAACCAGGCAAGGATGCCCACTCTCCCCACTACTCTTTAACACAACTTTACTGAATATTTGGAGTTCCAAAAAATATAAAGCACTTTCATTAATATGCCGAGTTACAGGCACAAAATCACACAATCTGATCAACTGATCCACCAACTTTAAACTTTTATTGATCCGCTTGTCTCCTCTTTCTCCTGCTTCTTCCTCCTCTCCTCCTTCCCCATTTGCTCTCCCTCCCCCTCCCCTTGCCGCTCCCCTCCTCCATCCCCTTCTTCTCTTTGCCCATCCTTCTTCTTTTCCTCACCCCCTATCCTTTTCTTCTTTTTTGGCCTCCTCCATCTTCCTTCTCTATTTCTTCTTCATTCCACCCTCTCTCCTTTTTTGTCTCCCTCTCTTCTTCCCCACTTCTCATCCTCATACATGTGTTCTCTTCCCCCTCCATCCCCACTCAACTACAGTGTAGTTTACCTTCAGAAAATCCATATTTGCCTTTTTTATTTCAAGAGGGCCAACTACCATGGCCAGGTACTGGACTTAGTCTGACTTCCCTCATCTCATGGTAATTGCATGAAATTTATCTTTGAGTATCCAAAGGTTACTTAATATGTCCTAAATGATTTAAGGGACCAACTCACCTTAGAGTCCAGATTAAATATCCATGATTCAGATGATCTGCATTTAACTTTAATATAACTTTCCATATCCTCCAAGAAATAATGGAGGTTTTTATTTTACCTTTATTTCATAAAAAAAGCATTCTGGTAATTTTTTTTTGATAAAAGGTTGATAAAGGTTGATAAAAGGTCATTTTTGATATAAGGTTATTTATTTGAAATGATTCTATATGCAAAAATGAAAACTGCTAAAAAACTGCCCAGATGAAAAGCCTTGAGGAAAAGTCAAAACAAGCTAAGCACCAAACTGAAGTACACAACTTTGAGCAGGAGGGATAGGGGGGGGAATGGAGGGAGAGTGGGGGGGGGGGAATCCCTGGGATTACAATGATGTGAAATTAATATATAAATAAGAAAAAAAATGTTAAAAACCCAGAAAATAACTACAAAATCCCATGATCAAATATATACTTTTTCGTAAAAAACAAAATAAAACAAAACTGCCCAGATGAAATAGTAATTAAAGCACTTCTCACTGGGTAATTCTACTGCTGCGTTCACTATTTCACTAACTTTAACATTTGATTTAATATCACTTGTTAGTTTCTCAACACAAACCTGTAACAAATTATTGTCCCTATTGGAATATAATTGTATTTGCTACCATATATTCTGGTCTAAAAGGATGTTATTAAGTGATCTTTCAATTTCAAACTTCCCCCTACTTATATGAGTAGACTTTATTACTGAAATGCATCACCTACATTGTTTATTTATTTTAAATGTGTAAAAAGTTTCACCTTCCTAATTGAAAAGTTAAGCAATATTTTAATGCTGGCACTCAACAAGAAATATTGTTTTGTACTCTTTCCACATATACATGCAATATTGCATCATTAAGATATAAAGTTGAATATATTAATGCACATTGTAAATAATGACTGTACCGGAATGATTTGAAATGTTTTCTTGAGATTCCTAGTTAATTGTGATAATTTACAAGCTTTATAGGTTCTGCAATTCCTTTTATAATCTCTGTCATTATTATTATTATTATTATTTTTTGCTTAGCCATATTTCAAAGACCCAGCATATATACTTTTAACAGTGATTAAATTTTCTAAATTCATAGATTGGAATTTAGAAATGAAATAGGACTACAAAAATTACAGTTTGGTAGCAATTGAATAATTTTTAATAAGTAATGATAAGTTTCCAGCTCAGGGGTCTTAGAAACAATTTTTCTAATATGAAAATTTGGAGACTTACTGATTTTGTAAACAGCAAACCCACTTTGCAAATAATAACTACTGTGTGAAACAATATGATGAGATTTTCACCTGCCTAGTTTTTCCTGCTTCAGAAACTAAATGAAATCATGGGAACTTCAACAATTCAAAAGCATGACATGTCAATAATATGCCCTTGGCTAAGCCTTGGGAACGGTTTCTAACATGAAGTGCACATGTACTCTTGGTTCTTGATGTGGCTCAGTAGCTGTAGATATCAGACTTTTTGGTTCAGGTACAGGCAGCTCTACTTTGTGATCACATTTGTCCAGGAGACCAAAGGCAGGAGCAAGTACAGCACTAGCCCACGAAGGCCTAAACCACATCAGTCTACAGGTCATCAGAGTGAACACATCAACTCCTAAGAAAAGAGATGCACACTGTTTCGGGGAGACAAAAGAATTCTTATTTATCAACACCCAGAAAAACAATATTTTTCGCAAGCCAGTTTATGTCACAAGACCATAGGTAGTCAATTGAAGAACTCCCATTTTAAGACCTTGAGGTCTTTCTCTTATCTTTTCCTAAATGGTTTCTGGGAGTGTAAATTATGTGAACTGATGCCTTATTTGGGGTTGAGAAAGGAGACTGATATTTTCAGCCTTGGCTGTGTCTGTGTCGAGATCTGTGCTAATTGCACCTGATCCCTGCTGAATAGGCTTTCCTTTCTTAGGTTACAAATGAGAAACAGAACCATAAAGAGGTCATGGAGGATGTGGGGCCACAGATTGGGCTCCCATGTGAAATGGAGTGCTAAGCTCCAGCTCCCTCCAGGACATCACACTGACCCACTGAAGCCCCAAGAATGCTGAAAGGCTTCTACATGAGGAAAAATGATCCACATGCTTATTCCCTAAGGCTGCTGAATAAATGGCTAATTGGTTTGGATCCATTCTGGCTGACAACACAGAAGCAGTTTAGTTTTATAATGAAGAGTTCAGTCTTCAGAAATGACCTGCCTGGCTTCTGCTCGCAGCTCCTCACTTTCTAGCGGTTCCCTGTAACTACTTGCTTCTTATACTTTCTCTCCCTCTGTTTCCACATCTGTGAGATGGGGATACTAATAGTGTGTGCCTTATAGCGCTATTTTGAATCTTAATGCTAAAAATATGAATAAAAATGTTAAGAACTTTGACTAGTGTTTAATAAGCTCTGGTTAAGTGTTTTGTATTATTCTGCATTGTATGGGGTGGGCTGATGTGTTCCTATCAATTTGATAATAACATCTTGATACTATCAAAGTATCAAGAATAAAGTATAAGTATGAAGTATTTTATAAAGTATAAAGAAGGTTTAACAGATGCAGTTATCTTGTGTTAGGAATAGGAGATCCTTGATCATTAACCCTAGTCATGATAAATGTATACCTAAAAGTCTCTAGTATAAAGTGGTCATCAGTAGAATTATTATTTATTAGCTAGGAAGGAAGATAAAGACAGAAGCTTGTGTGATCAGCAGTGGCCATAAATGTTATGTTTTCTGTTCAAATGGATTCTATTTGAATCATCTATAAAGACTTTTTTTATATGAAGTGGCTGCTTCATTTTATTTAGTTATAATAGTGGTACTATTTTTTATAGCATTTTATATTTTTTGGAAGATATTTTTCATCTACTTTCATCTAGGACCTCTTTTCAATCATCTCCAAAGTGACTTAAATAAATGAACCCTCTCTCACCAGGTGATTGGAAGGATGAAGTGAGATGATGTACGTAATACTCTGAGCACAGTATCTAGCATCTGGTTCAGTCACTTTGGGAAGTCAGCATGGCCAATGTTAGTACGTGGATTTTCTATTTGAGAAAATTGAAGAAATGGGGAAATCACATGCTCACCTTAAGTTATAATGGGACAGTGGTAGAGTTCACCTTAAGTTATAATGGGACAGTGGTAGAGTTGTGTGTGTAGCAGAGGACTTGGTAGAATGCCTGTTAATAAAGGAATACATCATCATTAGAATTCATTTATATTTCCTTAAAAGCTAATGATGTTTCTGTTTAGTTGTACATCATGATTTGACATACCTAGACAGGCTGGTTATAACATAGGATCATTAATAAGAGACTCAAGAAGCTCTGTTTTTTTGTTTTGTTTTTGTGTACCATGAGAAACTTGTTTTGTTGACTTGTAAATGGTGTTCTAGATTTCAGTGCACACCTTTTACATTTTTGTAGTCTCTTTGATCCTTCCCCACCCATATCCCAGGCCATTCAAAGAGGGTAGCTATAACTACCTCCTTCTATCACTCAGTTTCTCTGTCCTCGGTTTTAAATATGTCAATATTTACTTATTTTAATGAAGATAGTCAAATGTCAAAATAATGTTGAAACTTCTATACTAAGAATTTAGAAATCCTCAATGACCACTGAATATGTGTGTTTGAAAAGCAGTCTTTTGTAATGGCAAGTATGATATTTTTTGGGTCATACAAATTTGTATTACAGTTCTGACCTTACTTGAACTGAGAGGAAGAGAGAGAGATAAATAATCAGTCAAAAGGGGGCATTAAAAATAAGTAGACATTATTCCAAAGAAGATATACCAATGACTAATCATTGTAAAATATTCATCATCACTTATTTTCAGGGAAATACAAATCAAAGCCAAAATGAGATAACACCTTTATCTAATAACTCAATATCAACAAATAAAGTAACAACAACAACAACAACAAAAAGCCCCCCAAACCCAGACATAACAAATGTTGGTGAAGATGTAGAGAAAAAAGAAAGCCTCAAATATTGTTGATGGGGATGTTACTAGTTCAGCTCCTATGGAAAATAATATGGCAATTTCTCAAAAATATTAATAATAGAATTCCACCCCTAGGCCTTTACCTGGAGAACAGAAGAACATGAATTCTCACTCTCTCTGTACATATACATATATATTCCTATATATATTTATTTACTATAGCACTATTCACAATAATTAAGGTCTGAAAACAACCCCTACGGCCCAATGACTGTTATGTGGCTAAAGACACTGTATATAGGCAGAATGGAATGCAGCTCAGCTATAAATAAAGATGAACTTTTGCCATTTACAACATGGATGGAACTAGAAGGAATTTCACTAAGCAAATTAAGTAAAACAGAAGGTGAAATAGAAACACGGCATGATTTCACTCCTAAGTAGAAAAGAAACAAAACAAAGGAACAAATCAAACCAAATCAAAAGAGACCATAGAAATCTAACTGTAGAATTGAGACTTCTGGAAGAGGAAGGGGAGGGCGGGGAGCCAAGTGGGAAGTGTCCACAATTGAGGATCAGTGGTGCTAGGGTGGTGGGTGTGATGAGGTCAAAACATATGAAATGGTGCAAATTTATACTTCAAATACACACAGTTTGACTAATCAGCATCACAGTAAAATATAGTTCAGTAAAGCTACAATGCAGTAAATTAGGACAAGAGAAGATAAAATAAACTGCTGCTTTACCATATATCAAAACAATTATGAAAGAATCCATTTGAACAGAAAAGATAGCATTTATGGGCTCTGCTGACCATACAAATTTTTCTGTCTTTATCTTCCTTCCTAGCTAAAATATTAATTCCACTAATGACTACTTCAAATTAGAGAGTTTCAGGTATATATTTACTATGAGGATTACGGTGAATGATCAAAGATCTCTTATCATAACACAAGCTAACATGCCTGTTAAACATTTTATAGTCTATTGCTCTGATTTGTTTTCATAAGGGAAGATATCAGAACCTGATCTCATTTTCTTAATGTATTGTATTTAGACTTGTTCTTCTTATACAGTGTAAATGGCATGAGAGAGGGACCCAGTTATTGAATTTGCTTCAGAATTTAGATTTATTTCCTGAGGATGCTAAGTAGTCAATATATAGTTGATGAATTAATAGGTGAAAAGACTGTCATTGGACTAAATTCCCTTGTACATTATATATTTTTAAGATACTTTTTTAAGATTTACATTTATTTTGAATTTACAAGACAATTTATATTAACATTATTTGTGGTTTTTAGAGCTAATAAAATAAGAGATGCCTTAAATACAGCAAATTTATTGTCATTCTAATCATTTAACTACAAATGATAAGTCAGTTAAGTAAGTAAAACTTTTAAATATATTTTTTATTTCACTTAGTTGCTGGAATTAATATGTAAGCACATCTTAGATGTGCTTGTTGAACTAGTTTAGGTAATGGAAACTTGAAATTTTATAAATTTATATTCAAATTGCTTTTTGTCTGTGGAACTTATACAAAATATTTGCTTTCTTAGTCTTAGTCTTAGCACTTACAAAATTGGAATATCACATATTTAAGGATTTAGATCAGTAGATGGGAATAATGTGCATAGTGTGCAGTGGATTCTACAAAAAACACTAATTAAAAATTATCACCTAAGAGCTAAATCTGCCCTTTTCCATGCTGGGTACAGCAAGATAGGTTGGTTCTTGTGCTCACTTCTTGAATGGTATGGGGGAAATTGTAACTTATGCTTTCTGCTCTCAATACTAGGTAGAGAAAATACATATTAAAATGTCATACATATTGAAATATTTAAAATAAAAAATATGATATTTGGCAAATATGGTTATAAATAAATGATATTGAAAGGCAGCCAATGGGATGGAGAGAGGAAATAAATCACCATGCTCTTAATATTTACTATATCAAATGCTAAAAATCAGCTTTGCATTTTATCTAGGACAACTGCGGTGGGGTGTTTATTGGTGGCTTGAGCATACTGTAGAAAACTATAAAAAAAACAGTTGCAAGTTGATTGTGTTCCTTCTGTACAAGCCGATTGGAGCCAAGTGGTGTACTCCAGGTTTTATTTGAGCTTAATAGTATATGCATGGAGTCAAGGAATTGTAAGGAGGTAAATTATGTGTGTTGTTTGAAGACTTAAGTGTGTCAATCTTCTTATCACTGTGGTTTGTCATCCAAATAGATCTTATGTCCAATAAAACTTTCTGGGGGGTGGGGGGGGCAGGAATGTTTCTGGAAGCTGCAGCATTTAAAGACTTTTATGTTCTTATTTAATGGAAAATAGATCACAAACACTTCTCTTGCTCAAGATTATTAAATGCTAAAATTTCCTTAGATATCCAGCTCAGAGAAAGAACAATTTTAAAAGAAAGAAAATTCATCATCCTGATTGTCCATTGGGAAAGTCTGTCCATGCTCACTTTTTAATCATTAGTTCAAATGTTTTAGTAGAAGGCATGTGAAGAATGAGAACTTTGCCAATCTGTGAGTGATTTCCTCTTTTTTCAATTAAAAAAAATTTAGGTAATGATTTTTTCCTCTTTGAGAATATTTAGGTTACCTAAGATGATCTCTGGAAATGTAAAAGTTGGCTTTAATATACATATTTTTTCTCCATAAAAGGACTTGCAATCTAACGTATAAACAAAAAGACCAAATGTTTATTACAAAGCTGAGAAGATTTGAATCTTATTTTTTCTCATCATGTCTCCACTCAACATGGAGCATAATCAGCTTTTTTTCAGAGGATATTTCCTATCATCTGTGTCTGCAGGAATATTCAAAGCAAAGATTTAAAATCAGTATTTCAAAAGCCAGAACTTATGACAAGCTGCAACTTTGCATAACATTGTGTCTGCCTCCCTCCTTTTCTTGTTCTGTCTCTCACTCTGGGATCTTATTCTTACAGGTTTGTCATTTGCACCACTGATGTGATATGTAAAGTTAGCTTTAATTGAGATTTTTAAATTGTCAAAATTTGACTCAGGTGAATGGAGCAAAAAACATTTCTTCAGTTAAAATATAATTTGTGTTCATTATGCCTTCTCATTAATGTAACATGAAGAGTATTCAAAAATGAAGGACTGCTAATGTGAAACTTCTATGACCGTGTTTATTAAATAATTGGATGATATTTGTGTGTGTATATAAGATGAATTCCGTATAAGACCAAAATTCAAATCATAATCCCTTCATTCACCACTGTGTAATTTTTAAAATGTTGTTTACTTTGGAAAGCATCAGTTTTCTGACATGAAAGACACCTACTTGCAGAGTTGTTGTGGGTATTAGAAATAAGTTATGTTAATTATAAGCACAGTTCCCTGACCTTAGTAGTTGAACACTTAGTGATAGCCAAGTTAGTAGTGTCAGATTCATATACTTGGTGTATTTTCTTTGATTATGCTATTATATTAAAGCATTAAATAGTTATACATTATTGAAAGAAATGTGAAGAGTTACTTTAATGATATAGAGAAAGAATTTCTGCAAATTCAGGACACTTTTATTTTGAGGTTACATTGATTACATTGTAGATGATTGAAAGGCATGAGATCATTTTCTTCAGGTGCTGACCAAAGTGTTTCCTCTCCATGTAGTTCTCTCCACTCCCTTTCCTGTTAAGCGGCTTCTGTTCTACAGTCAAATTAGTAAAAGCAAGTGTTGGAGTCCTTAGTCACTAACTTATTTTCACATTATGTGTTTTCAGATTTTATAATAATTGCCTGTTATGTTTTGATGATTCTTTGCTTAGTGACTATGCATATATATATAGACAAGTATTATGCCTTCCTGATATTTTATTTCCTTAATCATTACATGAGAAAAAATTTTTGCCCTCCATGTAAGTGATAAGGGCCTGATAACAAAAATACACAAAGAACACACAAAACTTAACAAAAACAAAGAAAAGAACCCAGTTAAAAAATGGGGAGAAGAACTAAAAAGACACTTCTCCAAAGAGGAAATACAAATGACCAACAGTCACATGAAAAAAAAAAAAAAGCTCAACATCACCAGCAATCAGGGAAATACAAATCAAAGCCACAAGGAGATGCCACATTACACCAATAAGAATGCCCCACATCAAAAAATGGGCAACAAAAAGTGCTGGCATGGATATGGAGAGAAAGGAACACTCTTACACTGCTGGTGGGAATGTAAACTGGTCCAGTTTACTGGTCCACTATGGAAAGCTGTGTGGAGGACCCTCAAACTAATGAAAATGGAACTACCATTTGGCCCAGCAATTGCTCTTTTCGGAATCTAGCCAAAGGAGACCTCAATGCTTATAACAAAGGGACACCTGTGCCCAGATGTTTACTGCAGCACTATATATAATTGCAAGAACTTGGAAACAACCCAAATGTCCCAAAACAGATGACTGGATGAAAAAGATGTGGTGCATATACACAACGGAATATTACTCATCAACTAAAAATGACAAATTTGATGATTTGATAACATATAGATGTACTTAGAAGAAATCATATTAGTAGAAACAAGCCAGAAAGAGAAAGACAAAAACCAAATGGTTTCACTAATATATGGGACATAGGAAAAATAAAAGCCATGAGGAAAAGTCAAAACAAGCTCACAACCAAACTGAAGTACACAACTCAGGGGAAGGGAGAGGAGAGGGTAGGAATGGGGGGGGGGGAGGAGGGGAAGCTGTGGGCAAACCCCAGGGATTACAAAGGTGAAATTTATATATAAATAAATTATTTAATACAAAAAAACATTATATGGTGTCCATTCCTGTCTCTTTCCCTGCCTTTTTCTGTCTCACATCTGGTTATAAGATTGTTTTACCACATTTTATTCTGAGCCTATGTTTATCTTTGGAGCTCAGGTGCTCATTTTGGAAATGGCAGTTTGTTACATTCTGTTTTCTGATCTTAACTGGTCACTTTGTACCTTTTGATGAATTCAGGCTATTTACATATAGAGTAATTATTGATATATGAGAATTTGCTACTGCTATTTTGTCTTTGGTTTTAGTTTAGTGTTAATCTGTTTGGCCTCCCTTTATAGATTATCTGCTTCTTCCTACTAGCCAGTTTCAGGATTCTTTCTTTGTTTTGGACTCTCAGAAGTTTCACTACTATGTGTCTTATTGTAATTTTCATTAAATTTAGGGAACCAGGTCCACTTTTCACTTCCTGGATATATGTATTTAGTTCCTTCTCCAGGTTTGGTAAATTTTCCTCAATTCTTTCTTAAAATGAGTCCTCTATATTCTTCTCTCTCTCTTTTCCTTTTGTGATACCCATTATTCTTATATTGCCTTTCTTTGTGGATTTATGTAATTCTTGATTTTTTCATATTTCTCTTTCATCTTCCAAATGAATTCTTTGTGCATCGTCACATTTGAAACCATTGATTAAAAGCTGTAGTTTTGCTTCTTCTTCTTCTTCTTTTTTTTTTTTTTTTTGAGAGTAGGTCTTAATAATTTTGTCCATGGAACCGCAGGCTCACATTGCCCGTGGTGCCATGGACTCAAGCGATCCCCAGCCTCAGATTCCCAAGTATCTAGGATTACAAGTGTGCACCACCACGCCCACCTATTTTTGGGAACTAGGTCTCACAGTGTTGCCCCGGGTGGGACTCGAACCATGATCCCCAGACCCCGCAGCAACTCCATAAGCTGTCACTTACAGGCATGCGCCACCATGCCCTGCTAATTTTGCTTCTTTGTAGGGTTAATTTAGAGAAGTGTTTCTTCAGTCTCAAATACCTAGAAAATGTAATGTAAACATTTTTAAAAAATAAATCAAAATACCTAGGATGTAATCAGCAGAAAATTTGCACACCACTAAGGGAGATTGTTTAAAGACATTCACAAAATATTCAAACAAGGTCATGAATAAATGGGCAGGTGCATATCTTTATGTACATGGAAAATGATCAAATCTGAAAGATCTTAATGGACTCTCACTAAATTTATGAAGTTGTGTAAGTTACATATAATTTGAATAAATGTAAATTCTATTCCTCTATAGTATTTGAAAACTGATAAAATATATATGGATGACCAAAGGACTAAGAATTTACTTGGACAGTTTTGAAGAGAATGATCAAATTTTAAGGACTTCATCTCACAAATGTAAGAATTTGTAAAGTTAAAATAATTACAAAAATGTGTTATTGATATAGGAGTGGATTTATAGACCATTGTCACCAATGTCTAAATAGAGAAGTCAGAAATAGACTCATAAATACTTGGAAGTAATATGTAGTTGGGGTGGCATAGTGATTTATTTTGCAGATAATTGCTTATTTAAGAGTGTTATTAATAGAAAAATGTATTTATTAGAGCTCTAAATTATTCTAATCATAAAAGTAATCCAGGGAAGCACATTCTAAAATGTGAAAACAATATAATTAAACATTTTCAATAAAATTAATGAAGTTAGCTAATATGTTTATGCACTTAGGTTTCATAGATATTAAATGTGAATCATTAAGGAAAAGTTTGGTAATAACTCCATAGACTAGAAGTCAACATAATGATAGGTAAGCATAAGTCATACTATAAAAAATTATTTGTAATGCACTTAACTGGTAAAAAGTTAGTATTCAGAACTTAATATTGATTGAATTAAATCAATAGACTAAAGAAAATCATGTAGTGGGAGATTGAGCTGAGGTATGAATTCACAAAAGAAGAAAACCCCATGCTCAGTGAGAATTAAAATATCCTCAAGTTTTCAATATTCAAGCTACGTGTTATAACCAATATGTTAATTAGTAGTCAAGCGAATTTTTAAAGTGTATCTTTGGTCAACATTCAGATATCTTCAAATAGCGCAAGTGTACACTAGCACATAAATCCCATAGGGATTTAAATTAACACAGTCATTTTTGAGAGCTTTTGGTCTATCTCATATCTTTACCCCTTGAATTGGGCAACATTCATCTTATGGTATTTACCTACCCAAAGTCAGACTGAGATTTGGTTCCAAGAGTCTTTCATTAACTAACAGTAAACTATTTTAATTGTCCTGAAGTTAGCAAATATTAAAATAAATATTTTACCTGATGCTAAAGACTTTAGAATATTCAAATACATATAATAATTTATATCACTCCTAGATAATAATTTAGCATATCTGCATATGGAACCATACATAAGTATATTCATTTTAATATTTTTCTGTATTTGTATAGAAACTAAAGACAGTATTAAATGTTCACCAGTAGGTTATATCTATGTATGTCATTAACAGATTGAGGAAAAGGAGTATAGAAATATATATATATATATAAATACCATTGATATCAAATCAAAACTTACAGAGCAGTGCTTATACTCTGTGTGTGTGTGTAATGTGTGTATATATGTATAACATTGTAAGAACAATATACATAAAGAAAACCACCATACTTATTGATGATTTAACAGGAGTGAGTTTGTAGGAGAATTGGAGGGGAAATGTAAGAAGAGTTCCATAATTAACAAGAGGACACAGTTTTCTTTACAATATTTTATTTTGCATACTGAATGGTGGGTATACTGTTTAATAGATTCTTTGACTAAAAAGGTAATATAAAAATAGAAAGAGAAAAAACTGTATAAGAACTTCTTATGTCTCTTTGCTAAATTGTGGTGCTGAGTTGTAGTTTTAGGTCAGGAAAATGTCTAGTACGTAAATTCTCTCATATTTTCTTCATTTTGAATGTGATAGTAGTTTTACTTGTTTACTCAATCTGTCAAAACATATACAAATCTTAAAAAAAATTTGTTTCAACTTTCTCTAGTAGCTTTAGTTTAAGGCACACTTTTATTGATTTATTATTGTCTAAGTGAATATTATAATAAATTCTTTGAATAAAAAATCCTTTTGTTTTTTGCAGTCCTCATAAGAAGTTAATTTATTTATGAATACAATTATTTATATTGAAATACAACATTATGACAAAGGCCTCAGGGTGTTTAAATGCTCTGGGATTATGTAAGTGTGGGCAGCCATAGGGTGACTCTTCTGGAAGGGCTATGAAAGTCAGAATAACTGCACTTGAATCCTTGGTATCTCATCCTAGTTTTTTGTTTTTTTATACAAAGAATTTGACCTTCCTGCATAAATTTACTCATCTATACAAATCGTAATGGGACAATCATAACTACCTGATAAAATAATTGTGAAGATTGAAAGTATTTTAAGAGATTTTGATCAACTTTTTGTTCATATGAATATGTAAATATTTGTAATTGATCCTTTGTATTTTAAAAGTTTAAATTTGGTCTAAAAAGTGTCATTCATGAATTTTTGTCTCATTATAATCAGTGTTTATAACAATACTGCTTTCTCTTAGTAAAGGAAACTTGGCTACAATTAATAATTTCCAAAATGCCTTTTTGCTTTACTATTTGCTTTTATCTCTTTATCATTCTGTCATCAACTCCTCAAACATGGCATTTTTTGTATATGAATATAACACATATCTCTTAGAATTTTTGTAAACTATGCTCATACTCTAAAGTATATTTTTGAAAGCTGCCAAACATAAGAAAAATTTATTTTAAGCCATTGACTTCATTCATTCATCTTTATGAATCATGCATCATTTATGCTTTTAACAAATCTATTAAAAGCTGATTTACTATGGCTTTGTCTTATGGGAGATGGAGAGAAAGAGTTCTTGTCCTTATGGGATTGGCAGACCACAGAACAGTGGGGAAAATATATGTAAAATGCAAATTTGAAGGAATAACTCTGCTATGGCACATACTAACAATACCAAAGGGAGGGCCTATTCTGTGGATCAGGGAAGTTCTGCTGGAGATAGTAAATTTAAACAGAAATGGAAAATGAGTTGATCCAAATGTCTAAGGATGAAAGGAAAGATGGTTTAGGCAGAAGGAGATTTTACAAACAGATAACTTTAAGAAGTTATAAAGGAAGGAATTAGTTAAGAATAGTAGGGGCACATTCAGTTAGCTTCTAGCATGACATACCCCATCCTTCAAGTCCACCTAGCGATGCTGAACTTTATTCTAAGAATGCAGGACAGACAGTTGACTGGCTGTGAACAGTGCTGCAACACTGTCATGACAATGAACCTGCCAACTGTGGAATCACAGTATTAATATATTTGAGAGGAAAAGCTTTAGTATGAGAGAGCCTGAAAAATCTGAGGGTAATTTCTTGGGGTAAAGTAGATTTCCTGTCTTCTCTCTTTGATTTTGGGCTTCTAAGACAAAGGACAGGATATCTGGAAAATCTCTTTACCTCTTTATTAACTCTAGGGAAACTGAGGACCAAGATAAGGAGTAGGGTTTTCCAACACAGGGCTGCTAAGGATAAGTTCATTAGAGGATATGTTGTGGATTCACTAGAGGGTAAGTTGCATAATGAATATGAAAAGAGGGGTGATAGAGTACATTACATGTGCTCAGTGGAATAGCTCTTCTCCCTGTATCCCACATGTAAGTGAGACCATCTGATATTTATTTTTTTCTGGCTTATTTCAGCAAGCATAACTCCTCCTAGCTCCATACATGTTGCTGTAAATAGCACAAATTTATCCTTTTTCATGACCAAGTAATACTCCATTGTGTAAATATACTGTGACCTTTGGATCATTCATCAGTTTTGGGGCATTTGGGTTGTTTCCATGTCTGGCCATTATAAACAGTGCTTCAATAAGCATAGGAGTACAAGTTTACTGTTTGAAGTGTTGTTTTTTATCCTTTAGGTAGATTCCCAGAAGAGGGATTGCTGGATCAAATGGCAGCTCCATTTTAAGTAGTTTGAGAATGAAGAGATAAGAAAAAATTAAAATTAACAAACTGATAACTGAAACATACAAAGGAGAGGGAGGGAGGGAAGAGTAATTCAGGGGCGGGATAAGCACAGATGAATAGAATGACAGTTCATACGTGACATGGTGGTGGGAGAAATTTGGAATACACAGCAATGTAAGAAAAATATATATGTATAAAATCAATAAAAAAAGAATGTCTCTTCATTAAACTTTTGAGTATTCACGCCCAACTGTTTGAAAATTCTTTTTCTTTTCTCTTGTAATCTCTCTGTACGCATCTGAAAAATTAATTTCCTATCATCTTTGGGTATGAAGTTAGATCAAGTTAGGAAATTAATATTACCTTTGGGTATAGAATTAAACCAACTTTTACCTGTTTTCCAAACAGGAAACCCTTCCCAATGGTGAACACTAAATTAAAGCTTAGCTGTCTTTGCTGTGGGGCCATGGAACACCCTATGCTTTTCTGTCTTTTTTAAGCATCATCTGTTACAAAGCATTGTGACTTTTCTTATAGTTTGTAATCTCTTATTTACCCATCAATTGAATGTCACAGGAATATTTTGATGGATAGTATTATCTGCTTTTCACTGCGGAGGAAAATAAGATTACAGTTCTTTGACTTGCCTAGCCACCAAGCTGTGAAAATGGTACTTATATCATATTGTATGTGAATTGGGGTGGAGGGTATAGGTTCATACCTCTACATATATATATATAAAATCATGCCTGCCATTCAAACCACTTGTTTCTTACACTTATTCATAATAGCCAAGATAGAAAATAATATATATGCTGGTTAGCAGAGGAGTGGATTAAGATATGTATATACACACAATGAAATACTACTCAGCTATAAAGAAAATTGAAAAAAAGGTCAATTCTTGCCACTTGTTACAGCCTGGTTGAAACTAGAGTTGAGTTGGCAAGGCAGAGCATGCCTTGTACTAATAACCTGTTAGCACTGTTAAGACAAAATTTGTTGTCTACTCTTACCTACTTCAAGTTCCTGTATTTGTAGGAATGCTTAATTACATTTGTAGAATTGAAGAATCAAAGGAAGTTGGGGTAATGATACTTAAGTTTAGAAGGACTTGTGTGAATTGATTTCTTTATCCAGTTATAGAACTCTGAAGTATATTACACTCATTTTATAATATATTTAAAACATTTATTTGTGGTGATTTTACTTTTCTTAAGAAAAAATTATGCAAATTAGTTTCTGAATTGCAAATTTTTTTGTCAAAATGTAGAGAAAAGACAACTAATGCATTTCGCTCTTGACTTAATGTTAGATCTCTGAAACATTTGATGAAAAGCATTTTCTAAACAATATTCATGTGTTTGTCACATATACTTACATGATTCATGTAATTATGTTTCCATATGTCCTTTTTGTTATATGTCCCAAGGACCTTAAGGATTTTTTCCAATTTTTTTATTGTGCATGCTAAAGCCATCAGTATTTATAATTCTGTCGCTTGACTGTATTTTGAGCATTAGATCACACAGCAGACTTCATTATATAGCAAAGGGATTGTAATTTCTTCATTTATATAATAAAATGTTTATAAATATAAGAAGAAATGTTATAGTCAGCTCCAAGTTAAGGCAAATTAAGAGAAAATCATAAATTATATATTATACATATTATGTATAGTGGTTTCAATATAATACAATACAAAATATTGTATCTTCTGAATTACATGGCAAAATATAGATGATATTTGAGAGGGAAATCATGTTTAACCCCTACTATGTTTTAAAATACATACATACATTTTAAGTGAACCAAAAAAGAGTGAGTCAAATACAATGTGAGATGTTGAAAGAATATCAAATGATACCTCTAGAAATCTCAATTTGCAAGACTTAAATGATATCTAAAGAAAGACTATTGTCCATAATTAAGGTTCACATATTTTAGAATTCGTAGTCTACAATGATGTTTTTAAAGTATTTTTAGTTTAAATGAAATCAAGACTTAAATACAGCTCAGAAACTAGTCATCCACAAAAACTCAACTGCCTTCAAACAGGGAAAATGAAATGGGGAATTTGTGTTTAATGGGTATAATTTCCATTCTGGAAGATGAAAAAGTTCTATAGATGGGTTAAAGGCATGCCACAGAACAATGTGCATGAGCTTAATGCCACAGAACTATGAACTTAATGACTGAAAAGTTACATTTTAGGTTAAATATACTTTATCACTTTATATATACTTTATAATATTATATTATAAAATATAACCTCAGTTCAAGACTAGTGCATAAAACGTGTATGTGTTCATGTTTCTTCTCTTCAGAGCCCATTTAATCTGAATTTGATGTGGTTCTTTGTATATTTAAAATTCAGTATAAGTTGATTTGTAGTCTGCTAATAATTGTGTGTACAAGCTAGTCCATTCCATTTATGTATTTAAAACAGTAATAATTTTTATTGAGGTAGCGTTGCTGCACAACACTGTGTGATGTAGTGATATAGGTCCACACCTCTTAAGATATATGTCACTACCTCACACCCACCACCAAGTTCCCCATGAAAAAATCTGTTTTGACAAAATTGATTAGTATGGGAGTCATCTGCAAAGTTTCCAGAGGAAAAGTAGTCATAACTATGTCTCCATTCATCTTGTCCATTGAATATTTAATTCCTTTCTCTCCCCCCACCCTTTCCTTTTGTATATGTGGTAAAAGAAAGTTATAAACTGAGGTGGATTTTCAAAGATATTAAAAACAAACTTCATGATAGATAGGTAGGGAAAACATTCTTCATGTTCAGAGCTCTAGACAAGGAATTGCTGATGTGGGTTCTAAGATTTCTTAGTCATTTACTAACCCAGCTCCTTGTCTCCCTGAGTCTCATTTTACTCACAAAAATGATGTGAGGGGTGGTTTCTTGCTTGTTTTCCATGGGGGTTAATGTATGTGAATGTGTTTGGAAGAACATTTGTAAAGTGCACTAAAACTTAAGGTGCCATTATTTCTGCTACCATTGTGCTTGGTTTTGTTCATGATTTCTCTGTACAAATGAAGAAGGCATATACATGAGGAGAGACAATCAGCCACTTTGACTGGATGTCAGTTTATGTCAGCTTAGTAGAAGTCAAACCAGAAATGCTACTCTTTGATTTTCCTTAATTTTCCCTTCTTTCAGCCCATTCCTTGAGCAAGCCACACTCAAAAACCCTTGAAAGCAAATTGAAATGTATTCAGAAGAGATAAGTTTCTCAGTTATTGGAAATATTTGCCTTTGAGTTGCCTTTGCTTGAATAGAGAAAATAAATAGCAAGTGATTATAGAAGGAAGAAGGCTCCATGTTTTTTAATGAGAAATCATGAGAAACAAAACTTGTCTTCTAAATAGTTCTTTCTGGAATGACTTAGAGGACTGTGTGCAACATGTTATTGACCCACTTGAAAAATGTATGTAAGCTAGATTCAAAATGCAGATACAGATACTGTGGATACTTCAGATGTGTATTATTTTTCTTATTAAAGGCAAGGAATTGCAGTTGTGTGTGTGTGTGTGTGTGTGTGTTTCTGTGTGCTTATTTATGTGGCCGTGGAGAGACAGTTATTCTTCCTTTAAATTCCAGTAAAGGTTTATCCAATTGCAAAAGACAATGTTTATTTTCTTCCTATACCTTTTGTGAAGTATCAAGACTCTTGAAGGAGTCCCTGTCACTCAGAAGGCTGAAGTACAAATGCTAATTTATTGCCAGACTGCAGCGTTGTGATTTGCATTCCAAATCAGACTGCATTATAAACTGCTTATCCCGTTGTTCTTCATCTAGAATGTGTTCCTTCCTCTCATCATCCTACCTCATTCCCTAATAATGACCTTTGAACAATTTCTCTTTCAAGAGATTCTCATCTAAAACCAGCAGCTTTAGTGGGTTAAAATCATAACAATAAATTACAAAGGCATCCATGGATTCTTTTTAAAAAATATTTCTTCCCTTTTCATCTGAGTCTGTAGTTCTGAAGTAAAATACTTATTTATAACCACTCTCTCCGGCTTAAAGGTTTAGACTCATTCCTCTGCAAATCATACTTCTATATATTTTTAATTCTGAAAGGTGTGAGCTTACAAGTCCTCTCTTAAGCCTAACCTTTTCTAGATAAACCCCGAGATGACATAATTGCATCCTTTCTTGGCACTTTTAAATCAAATTAACTAGATACTTAGGAGAGAAAAGGAAAACACATTTACAGCGTCTCTGACTGGGTGAGAAGCTAGTGCTGCAGCATAAAGAACGGATGGGAATGTGGGCTTTCCCACTCTGGTAGCAAAGAGGGGGAATTATGGGTTGGTGGTCTGCTTCATGTTAAGAGGACACCCCTCCATCTGTTCACAGCTCAGCCTGTTTCCAATTTAAAGCCCAGATTTCAATACAAACCTCAATTTCTTTCCCCCATTTTAAATGCAAAGCAAAGCTTGTGAATCCTAGAGTATCTGCTACTGGGATTCAGACCCCATTTCCCCCCAAAATTCTCAAGCTCTTTGCTTGAATACCTGCTTACAGTGCTACACAATGGGCAGCTCTGAGAAGAAAAATTGATAATCTTCACGGAAGAGTAATTTGAATGAAATTACACTTGACAGCCTGTCTCCAAGCAAACAAGAGGCGCGAGGGAGCAAAGCTCGGAGGACTTGCCCGAGCCACTGCTGGTGGAGCTTCCCAGGGAAAAAAAAATCACCAGTTTTTCCAACATCTAATTGAGCTTTTGATTAATTCCGTGTACCAGATTCTACTGAAGAAAGGTAGCCATGGAAGAGAATATGGAAGAGGGACAGACACAAAAAGGTACTGTGCTAAAAAGGGTTGATTTGTAACTAAGTAATTATTTTGCAGTTTCCTTGTTTGCTTTAGACACTTGCCAGAACTGGCTAATGAATGTTTCTCTCTTGGAAGGTATTTTTGCCCTTTCTTCAGTCTCTTCCTCAACTGGCAGGATGTCTGGCGTCAATGCTGTCATTTTTTTGCAAATCTTTCAGGTTTAAGGGTCTGATGTTTCGTGGATTATTAGTGATATAAGCATTGCGGTATTGTCGTCCATTATTCCTTAGACTAGTCTTTGTTAACCTTCATTTAATTCATGGTTTTGTGCTTGTTGAGCGGGGTCAGGGACCCCGGGGTGAGCCACAAATGTGATATTTGGAACTAGTTGTAGTTAAAAATCGGATGATGTAACCATTTTCACTACCTTCGAATGGGTGTTTGATAGAACAAAGACCTAGGGTCTATTTATGATATTTTTTCGTTGGCATCTTTTAATAAAATCTTTTTTTTCTATGTGTTGATGTATATGGATGAAGCAAAGGTTCATAAATTTTCAGAGAGTATAGTGACGTTAAGGTATTCTTTTCTACGTAGCTGACTAGAATCAACTTTCAAGTAATAAATATCGAGGGTATTTTTTAATGCATTTTTGCTTGTGGAGGGATTACTGGCTGTATAAGTTAAAGTACAGCTTATTTGTATAGGTCAAAATAGCAATTATTGGCAATTCCAAATCATCCAAACACTCTAGAAATTTTTTTCTGTGTCAAGTGGTAGCTTTGGTGGCAACTGTAGCTTTCTCCAGGATCAGCTGCGTTTTCCCTCATGTCTGCTCTCCCAGCTTATGTAATGTTACAGAAATTACTCTTGTGTTCTTAGCACTGAAAGAGTAACACAGGTAATGCAAATAAAAGTCATAATAAACAGTAAGGTTGAAAAGATTCAGCTATAAAATTTGATTTTGAATACATTTCAGCTGTGTTATCTTAGAAAACTATGTTTTGCAATATAAAATAGGTCATTTGGAAGCATTGTGCAATTTTTCATTATTTTGAGCTATTTAGCTTTGCCAGGTTTCTTATCTTACACATACACACACGCAGACACATGCATGCATGCACCTTTGAAAAAACGTTAACATGAAATACATAAAGGCTTTATATAAGCAGGAAAGGAAGATAATAGATAAGCCAACATCCATATTTTAGTCGTTAGTACACTTAATGATACTCTATGATAGCACAATAATCTAAATAGATGCCATATGATCTATTTTTTTAATTAAAGAAAACTTCAGGTACTTGTTTTATGAACAAATAGCTCAAGTATTCGTTAGTGATTTTCAATGGCACATTTTCATGGTAGTTTTCATTCTTAAAATGAACTATTTTAAATGAACCATAGACTGTTTTATTTAGGAATGAGATATCTTATTTTAATATCTCTCTTTATAGTACATCATAGGGTTGCTTTTTGGCCAGTCAGCTTGTATAAGGAAAGATAAGCTGGCAATTTTACTTAGAGAAAGCCTATTCATTACATTAAGTAAAATGTTGAGCTAAATCATCGATTGTGGTTAACAGGTTGATTATATCTGGACAAGCCTTGCTAGATGCAGGAACTGGAGAAAGATGATGTAATTAGTAATTTTTTTCCTCAGGTACCACTGAGAACCTTGCGTGGGGTGGGGGCTGCTGTGATGTGATGAAGAAGGTCCTTTGATTTCCTTTTATGATTAATATATGCATAATTAAATCAGACACAGATTTTTGAAAATTGCAAGTTGTGCTATGGTCTGTAAATATATAAAGGCATATATGTAAATGTCTGTGATTGAGCTTTAGTTCGTAACTAAGAGAGAGAAGATGTTAGCTCTTCACTCCTCATGTTCTGTTTCTCTCAGCAATGTTTATGATGCATTCTCTATATTTGTTGCTAGAAAGTTTTTTTTTTTGAACATAAATGCTCTATATGTATGTGATGGAGAAACATGCAATCTGATGATATGTAAGTTGGAGGAACTACTTGACAAGCAGTTAAAATCATTAAAGATTTTTGGAGCTTTTTAGGTGACAGATTTAATGGTCCACCACATTAAAGGAAAACATCAGTTTAATAAGCTTTACCTTGTTTTTCTTAAACAATATTTTAAATATCACAGAGTTCTCTTCAATCCGAAAGATTTTTTCCTGTCTCTTATAGTGTAAACTCACGTTCCCTTGTTACAAAGTCAGACTTAAATTCTGCCAATAATTATCCATGGCATCATGAAAATTCAGCTAGAGCCTAAAATGGAAGCCATGTTAATAAATACAAACATATTTCAAAAAAATGTAGTTCATACTTAGGGATTTAGTTAGATCCTCCATAAGAAGTAGATTTTTCCTCATAATGGCATCTCCCTTCCCAGCTTAATCTGCAGAAGGTAATTGAAAACAGTATTGCTGTAATTTAAATATATGTATTCAGTCTTGGAGAAAGGAAAGTTAGAAAATATGGGTGACTTCACCAGCCATTCTATTCAATAAACTGAGTCTTTCATATGAAGCTAAATGAAATGGTGGTTTAATCTGTTGCTCCATCTGGTCTTCTACCCTCCCAAAACAATTAGTATCTCATTGTGCTAAGTGAAAATATAGTGTTTTAAGAAATATGTATATCTTGTAAAGCCTGCCCTCTCCATCAGTAATTTTTAAAAAATCTTGTGCTCTATCAAAGCTCCTAGGCTTTTTGAACTTGGCACTTAGGGACAGTCATAATAAACCTAGCATCACTGTCGTCACAGATTTGCATATAGGATCACCAAGCATATCAACATGGATTACTGTTGTCATAGTAGCAGTGAATAAGCATGAAGGGGTTTTTACAAATATTTTAAAGGTCTATGTTTATGGCTTGCAAACAAGGAAATTATGACAGGAACCATTTTTTCAGTTCTGTGAGAAAATATGCAAATAATTGAAGGGTGTCTGATCATTACTGAATTATTGAAAACATTAGGGTATTCAAACAAGTGGGTGACCATTTGAACATGTTCTCAAATGAAGAGGTCAGAGAGGAAGGTGGATAAGTCAATGATTAGAAGATGTGATAAAATTATCTAGAGATGAAAGAAAATAGCAAACAAGAAAAACTAGCAACTTGAATCTTCATATATTGACTGAACTGTTCCTAAAAGCCAAAGACCCTGAATTTCTGAACATGAAAAGCCCATGGAACAAAAGCTTAAAATTTCATGTAAGGGGCTGGAAATGTCTGATCAGCTCAAAAATTAACAACCACGTTGTTACCATGTTTTTCTAGTATAATTCAACAACAGTATATGAGTCGACATTGTCAACTTCTCAAGCTGAATAGAGACAACTGCTGCTTCCCCAAGTCAGAAACCTGGGCTATCATTTCAGTACAATCACTCCTTTGCCACCTTCTAGGCGTGGGTCCCTAGAGGAAATAGAAGATTTAGCTTGGTGTGAAGAGGACTTGGCTTCATCAGCTCAGCACATACTGGTCATTTTCACTTCCTTAACTCAACACCAAGTATGTCCACCCATCCTAAACTTATTAAAACCAGCAAGAACATCTAGATGAAAAGACAGTATCCAGGTTTCTTTTTCTTTTCCCTCTTTTAATCTTATTTCCCATTCTCATAATTAGCATTGTTGTATAATTACATCTGACTTGTATGCACATAGCTACATACATTTTACATTGTACATTCATACATGAATTACTATGAAGAGAACACTCAGAGGCATATGTGCTGTGTGAATAGGTTAAAATGGTTTTTTTTTTGATTTTTTTAAACTGGGAATTTTTTTTTCTTGAAAGATGACATTGTAGCCCAACTCCTCCTTAAGCAGACATCATCTCTGAAGAGGAGACACTACTGTGATAGATGAAAATGGAAATCATCTTGTCTTTCTAGTACTAGATGATTTCGGTCAACTTAAATTGTCCCAGTGATTTCATTGCCTAAAGACTTGACATGAATGGATTCATTGACTCTTCACGTGATGACCTTAAGTGGTGCTAATAGTGGGAGAAGCAAAAATCAAATAGGTTAATTAACTTGACCCAAATCATATAGTAGTAAATAGTAGAGTCAGGGTTAAGATACAGTCAGGCTGAGATGAAGGTCTGACTTTTAACCCCGCCTTACACTTCACTAGATGACAATAATAGCCTGTCGGCCACACCCCCTTCTAAGTGGCTCAGCTGCAACTTTTGCACTAATCAGCTTTGCTCTGCAATTTGCGGCTGCATTTTTTTTTATCACCAACTCTGGCTTTTGGGTAAGATGTTGACAACTTTACCAATGGCAACCAATTCCTAGGAGTGCCAACAATCTAAGACCTGGATGGCTCAACTCCAAAGTAGAGGAACTGAGATTCCCCCTCTTCAGAACTGGGAATAGATGTTTCTTGGTGTGTTGTCTTCTCCCATCCCATCACCTTTCTTTATAAGTAGTTACAATATCATCCCTGTCCCAGCCAATCTGTATAAATCTGCTTTTTTAATCTAAAAATGTCTAAATAAAACAAGTACCCAGATCTCCATAGTTTTATGTAAAGAGACTTAGTGTTAACAACTTTCCCCCAAGCTTAACTTACGTGGCAATTAAATTAAATAGATATTTGTTATATTCTTTTTTTTTTTTTTTTTTTTTTTTTTTTTTTTTTTTTTTTTTTTTTTTTTTTTTGAGACTAGGTCTTGCTATTTTTGCCCGTGGAACGGCAGGCTCTCGTTGCCCGGGGTACCATAGACTCAAGCAATCCCCAGCCTCAGCTTCCCAGGTAGCTGGAATTACAGGCGCGCACCACCACGCCCAGCTATTTTTTTTGGAACTAGGGCTCGCTATGGGCACCAGGTGGGACTCGAACCGCGATCCCTAGCCCCGGGCCGCTTCATAGGCTGAAGCTTACAAGCACGAGCCACCGTGCCCGGCTATTTGTTATATTCTTTTTTTTTTCCTTTTTCTTTATTTATATATAAATTTCACAACTTTGTAATCTCAAGGGTTTGCTCCCTCCCCTCCCTTCCCCCCTTTCAATTTGACAGTATCCTCTAAAACACCTCATGTGATTTTGAGTTTTTCCTTCATTGATCTTTTTTTTTATAAGTTGAATAATTATTTTTAAAAAATACTATCTACCACTAAGTATTGGTAGCAACTGCAAAGAAATTAAAGAAACAGAATGAGTAAAAGTGTCTGTCTTATGAATAGAATCTTAATCTTGAATGGTAGTCTATTGAAAACCATAGACCAGGGGCTAGTGAAATAATGGCAAAAATATCAAAAAACCTTTCAACAGACATGGAAATTGGAGAACCACTTAACCCCCCTTTTCTTCCTGATTGTTGGCTACTTGCAAACCCATAGAAAGGGGACTTACTTGTCTCCAAATGGACCATTGTGATTACCACCTATTGTCACCATTTGAAAAACAAGATTAGAAGATGCATAGACATTCACATTTTATAAAGTTTAGGTAGAAATATGTCCTGTGAGTCAACAGCTGTGTTTTTGCTAGCATTTGATATGCTTAACCTGAATTGTCCTGGAGTCTAAGAAATTGGCTGCATGTTGTTGTCAAATGCAGCTCTAAGACACCTGTCAGTGGAGATAATTAGTTATATTTTTCATGAAATTTAATAGACTTTCCCAGAATTTTTTCATTACTCTTGATATTCTGACTTCTGTACTTTAGAGAAAAATGTGTTTTTATTAAATATAGTTTATATTTTCACTGAAACTCTTGCTAATGTTGTTTTTGTAAGTGTAGTGCTCTTTGTCTCAAAGATCCATGTGTTCACATGTTCTGCCATCTTGTTGCAATCAAGATATATGTAGATTGTTATAATTTTATTAATGTAAGTTCACCTTTGAAAGTGAAAGTGCTTGATGTACGTACTTTATTCACTTATTCAATTGAAACAATTGTAAGTATTTAAGAAGAATGTAGTTGACTGAGACATTGATACAGTTGTACTTAGAGTGATGCATTAAAATATTTTGTAGAAATGGATTATCTTTAATTAATCCAGAAGATAAGTACATGGGATTTGTGAAATACAAGATATAATGTCTAGTTTGTCAATTTTGATCTTCATTTTTCTCTACACATATACCCTCCCCCTTTGCAAATGTTTGGTTATTTATTTTTTTCATACATCGAAGGCAGACTGACTGGCGTATTTTCAGAATCCTGTTGGATCAGCTCCATACTAACAGGTGGCACAGCTGTGGATTAACTGACATTATAAAAATAATTCATGTTTTTCCATGCAGTCGCTATTCAGTTGTCACCATTGTCTTTGATGTTCTTAATCTGAAAGTAGCTTCCTTTTCTGTTTTGTGAAAATAAAAGGAAAGGAAAACAGAAGAGAGCGGATTTGTTTCTATCATATTGTGAATAGGAATTTTAACTTCAGTCACAGATGCAAGTTCATAGCTTAGTGGACTCTCTTCATAGAGTTCACTAAGGAATTAAGTTATATGTGAGCAAAACTGAGATTAGAGAATAAAAGAAGGATGATGGTTGACTTTGAAATGATGTTTTCCTAATATATTAAGGTGGCTGAACACACTGGAATATTACTGCTGTTGATATCCAGACTATTTTCCAAAGGAAGACAGACATTTTGGCCTTCTGTTTAAATTGTTTTAAGTCTGGATTTAAATTTCTATCACATGAGAAATGCTTATCTTTACATTGAATAGTCTTTGACTTTCTGGACACACTATTGAATGTAATGCTATGTTTTACCTCAGAAATTTTACTCTAGTTTTTGGTCACATAGAAAGAGAAAACTCCATCCTTTCATAGTAAAAGATGATATCGAATGCTATCTCATAAGATAATTGAACTTAAAATACTTAAAATATCTTTTTTTTTGGAAGTGTTGTACCCAACACTTTTGCCTAAGGTATCAGCAGGCAGGTCAAGTCTTCTCCCTCACTCCAGCATTTAAATTTTTACATTTGTATATAAAATATCAATATATCTGTGGCTAATATGCTTTTGCTTTATTACACTAATATTCATCTGTTGTTATAGGTTGAGGTTCCAGTGATGACTTTTCAATTGATTCCTAGATTTGTGGGAAGGGGTGAGGAGGGAAGGGGGAACATAAAGGATTATCTTTCATGTCTGCTTTTGAAAGAGGCCATTGAAAGCCACTGCCGAGAAGTAACAGTGTTCCGAGAAGTAACAGTGTTTCGGAATCAAAAACTTAGGAAATGGATGAGTTTTTGGACCAAAAACCAAATGACTTTTATTTCAGAAGAGGACTGATGTCCACTTCTATGAATTTAGAGAAGAGAGGTTGTTGGTGATCCCTGAAACTATTGAGTAAAGAGAACTGAGGCTTTTGCGTAAGGTATCAGCAGACAGGTCAAGTGACTGATAGAGCTATTGAAGGGGCATGGTTGGGAAAGAATAATGTTGCTCTTCATTTTGCAAAGTGGAAAAAAAAGGAGATGTTATGTGCCTATATTTTATTATATGTCAAGTCACACTGAAATCTTTGAACTTTCTGTTCATATCTAGCCCCTGGCAAGGATTTCCAATTTCTTCATTTTCTTTTATGTGAAATACAGCTGAGGATTTGCCAGACAAAAATTGAATACCTCTTTTTGAGTAGTGTAAAAATGACATTTTCTCTTTCCCCTTGGTAAAGTTGCTTTCCTAAGGAAATCGCTATTTTCTCAAGAGAAAATGTAGGCCACTGAGAAAAAATATGCTTTACATTTCAGCTGTGTGCTACATTTGCTCTGAAAAAGAATGGACTTGGGTTGCAGAGATGACTAGAGATACCATTCTTGAGCCCAGTAGCAAAAGTCAAACTCTCAAGTGGTCTTGGGTAAGGAACTGTGGGTGGTTTGGTGATGAGTGTGATGTGATGACATACATCTTAGGAGGTGTGAATCTAGTCCCCTCCATTAACACAGAGTTGTAAACCAGTGTTACCTCAAGAAATAAACAGTCCCCCTCCCTCAGCTTGCCTATTGATCATTATCAATAAAAGAGTTAAATTGCCTCTTCTGCACCTACCAAAGAAGTTTTGTTTGTTTGCATGTTTATGGTTAGGTGATATTAGGTCAATGGGCAAAGAATCCTGTGCATAAACTCACTATATTGATCTTCTTTAAATTCATGCAGTGTCCTCAAGGTTTCTTTACTTCATAACCAAGCATTTCTGTTTTGCTGTCTAGATGTGACAGCAGAATCAGACATTTGCCTACCTAAAGAACTAGATTATAACTGTCATACCAGATTTTTACAAGTCTTGTAGTAAGTGTCTTGAGTACTATTAGGACAAAAAGGATATATGTAGATTGTTTAAAATTTTATTAATATGAGTAAGTTCACCTTAAAGGTGGAAGTGCTTCATGCAGGCACTTTAATCATCAAATTGAAGCAATAGTAAGCATTTAAGGAGAATGTGTTCAACTGAGACATTGATACAGATGTAGTTAATGTGATCATTTTAATGTCAAATTAAAATAACCGAACATCCTCAAAAATTACATAATAATAGCACTCTTTGTGAGAGTAAGGTGACACTTTCATCTTAATAGTTAGCAGTGGATAATTTTGAAAAATGATTATTGACTGTACTTTGCAGTAGATAATACTATTTTTGTGACATTGGAATTTATGTTTCCTTGTAAATTAAACAAGGGGAGCAGCAATACAAGCAGATAGGGTAGTTCTCAAGTTGTGGTTTGCTTGAATCTCTCCTATTTTGGGATGATATAGATTGCTGCCCTCTTCTCCCCACTTTTGAATTTCTGATTCAGTAAATTTGGGGTGGAACCCAAGAAACTGGCTTGTAAACACTTTCTCAGGCAATACTATAGGTGCTAAAATTTGTACTGATGTTGAGAACCACTGTCCTAGTCAATTATTTTTGCAACTTAAAACTCCTGGTAAATATCTAAATTGTGAATCCTCATTTATACATTAAAGTAAGGATTTAATGTCTTTGAAGTCTCAAAGTCTCAAAGGAAAACAACCCAAGATGGCAGTCTTTTAAACTAAAAAACTATATGGATAATACTTCAAAAGTTTGCTTTTGAAAATTAAAAGGAATTTTGAAATCCATGATCCATGTACAAGCTCTTAATTGTTTCACAGTGTTGTGAAATGTGGAATGATAAGCAAGTTTCAATCTGGATTCTTCAAAGATATAGGAGAAAATGTTAATTGTGTGTTAATGGGGTCAATTGAGATGAGAAACCTAAAGTTATTGAAAAAGTTAATGCATATAATAAAAATTTATGTACTCACCATACATGAGGAACTCACTTACTTGAAGGAAGGGGATGAATATTGATACCATATTCCACTTGACATGAGCTATTGCTGTTATTAATATCACTGTCAGTCTTAATAATTAATTCACAAACATCACAAAGAAATTTTATATCAGAGATCCTAAAAGATAGGTGATAAATAGCTCTAAATGAAGTTGAAATGTTTGAGTACTAATATCATAACTAAAACCACAAGATATCCTTTATTCTCAAGTTACAATGAAAGTAGAAATTTTACTGGTTGAGGTTGTTATGATATGTTATACTCGGTGTTATTGAATTATTTAGCTTCTTGCATTATCATGTTAAAATGTACATGTTACCTACAAGAAAATAATATAACTGGCAGTTGTTTACACATTGATGTGGAATTTAATACTAAATTAACTACATTTTTTGGAAGACAAAAGATCACTTAGTGAGCTAAGGCAGAAATTTTACTCTGAAAAATTAAAATATAGACTTACCACAAACAAATCATAATTTAGAATGTTACAGAAATTCTTGAAATTGTTGTTTTGAATTACAACTTTCAAAGTGAGGTCTATGGACTCAGGGGAGGGAAATGCTTTTGGGAACTTATTAAACGTTCATTAGTTCAAAAATAAACAAGCAAACAGCTTGTATAAACTAAGAGCTTGAAGATTAGGTCTTCCATTCACACACCCCTAGGAATTAACCTCACCACCTCTTCTAGTAGTGCCAGATGTAAATATCACTGCTAAATTATGATCCATTTTTGGTAAACACAACACAAAATATAACATATTCTAATTTTCCCACTTCATAGAAAAAAAATATCAAAACTCTAAACTACCAGGAAAGAAAGTGCTAGAAATAACCAAAAATAATCAAACGGGGATGGAATCTTATTTCTGTTGTTTACTGATTGTATATTTGATCAGGTAACTTCTGGACAAAAATTTTATTTTATTGTCATAAAGTAGGAAAAATGTCATTTTATTGTCATAATTTTTAAAGTTTTATTTATCATAAATTTTTTTTATTTTATTGTTATAAAATAGGGAAAAAATTAAGGTTGATATCTATAGGTGAAGGTTGATATATTATGAAATGCAATAATATTTACAATTTAATGCAATTCTTGGTAAATTGTAGATGATCAAAGAGATTTTATTTATATTTGAGAATATGTTATTTCCATTCATTATGCTATTTTGCCTCCCTGTTCCTGTTAAGATCCATCTCAAATCTGCAAATTCTGTGAGTATGTCTAGATAGCTACTTGTGAAGTACATTCTTCTAAGAGTCATTGAGCAAGGCAGACTAGATTATAAAGATTTTGATGTGGCATTGGAGACAGACTATTATCAACACAACATGTGGACAGAAATAAATGGACATATAGGAAAATATCAGTGGTATATTATGGAGATCAACAACAGAGTGATATGTTGGAAAGTTGACAGCTTTGCCATCAAGCTGTTGCCCATGACTGTAGTGTCGTGGAAACTCAGCTTGTTGGAGTGGATCTGGTTGGTAGCCTATGTCCATGTAGTCAGTCTTAATTCCTCACCATGTACTCACCATGCACAGGGTTGCCTCCCCACATGGTAGCTCACTTCTGAGGAAAGATAAGAGAGACCGGATACAGAACAAAAGCTACAATGCTTTTACAATATAATCTTGGAAACAACCATTCACTTGCTTTTGTTTTCGTCTACTCCTCAGAAGTAAATCAATAAATGTAGCCCTTCTTCAAGTGTAGGTGACTTCAGAAAGGCATGAATACTCTGGCAGGGCTGTCTGTGGTTACTCTCTAAGAGGTTGCTACCACAGGAAGTTGGAGTACCTCAAGTGCCACATGTCCAGAATAAAATCTATCAATTTATGACTAAATCTACTCTACCTCCTACATTCTTTGTTCTATCATTACCATCCCCAACTTCTACGTTGCATTCAAATATCTGAGGCTAGGGGTCATGTAGAATGTTCCACATTAGCATATATATCTAATTGGTTGTCACTTGCTTTTATCTCAGAAATGCCTAATTTTGGCTTCTCATCTTCATCTGTTCAGCTGTAGCTTTAAGATTCTAATGAATTCTTGCCTTAAGCTATTGCAGTCATTGACACTATGCTTTTCCCCTTTACTCATTTTTTTTTGTTTTTTTCCAAACTAAATATTCATGTATTCTGTAGCGTAAAGGCTTCCATCCTTTTCACTCTCTGGAAGATTAAGTTCTCCTTTATATCATGGTCCAAACAAACTCGCTAGCCTAATTTTACAACTTTGTCACTCACACACTATAGCTTTATTAGCTGCCACCATATTTTCTTTTGTTTCATTGCTAATTACTCTGAAGACTACTTAGGTTGTATGAAGACTTCTCAGGTTACATAATTATAACTAAATATGATTACATGCCATTGTATTAAGACATCCATTTGATGAAAAGATGTTTCCCATAAAGATGTTAGTATATGAAAATGTCTTGGGAGGTATGGGGACAGTCAATTTTCAGAAAGCCACAAAAAAATATGTCTCCTGTGTGCTTTAGGCTAGGGGTCACATTCTCATGTAGCTTTTCTAAGAATAGTGTATTAGGTGAGTGAACATTGATATACTCTTCTCCCTCTCACAGATTTTGGTGATTGCAATCAACTGAGTTCAATTAAACATGTTTAGTTAATCTTTTATAAATTACTCTTTACTTACATTTAAGAACACTTAAAACACCACATCTTCAAGCTTTACAAAGTCATGTGGAATATCTCTAAATAGTGGATGATGCTAGTTGATTGGATGACAAAGGGCAAATCACTTAACCTCCATGAATTCAGTTTTTCTATTTGCAATATGAAGGGAAGGCAATAGTTTCATATCTCTGTTTCCATTAATTTTAGACTTGCCCTTTAAACCTAATCTATTCAGTGGCAATGTGAGAGCATTATTACATTCTTGTCATCTTGCTAGAAGTAGACTATCTTTTCTACTCATCTATTTCATTAGCTCTACTTATTGTTTTCTATAAGTTCATCCATCATTGGATGCCTTTTAAACAATGACTCATCTGAACATCAATATTCCGTTACCTCATAGAGTCTACACATAGGGCATGTAAAATGGAACCTCTAATCCAAACATACAGAAAAATATTTACCAGAAAACAGGAATATTCATGTTTTATTCATTGTTTCTCTCATAAACGCAAACTTTTCTGTTACAAAGGCAAATTATCATAAGTATAACAGTTGCCCAATGAAGCTAAACCATTTTTCTATCATGTGGTGAAAAGATTAAATACTATTTTCAATCCCATGCTGGCATTACTGGCATTTATATTCTCTTTGAGAAGGAATACTTTTGTTTTGGGCAATTAATAGGTGATATCATCTTGTGAAGGTCTCAATCCATGGATTTGTTGGTTTTACCTTTGAAATAAAGACTTCATTATTTAATAGGATGATGCCATGCAACCATGCCTTAATAAATTTTCATTTTATAATACAGAATTGATATAGTTTTGGTATTTGGTGACTTCCAAATTGACATCAGGCATTATGATAGAAAATCAACACATGAAGACTGGGAGAAAAAATTAAACATACCCTTTTGAGATGGTATAGGATTCAGATTATTTTAAAAATTGATGACAGCCTTGTTGCAAACATCTCTATAGTGTAGTCTCGGGAAATAAATCTCATTAATGTGTTATTCCTTTTATTTTACCAGTGAATTTGTTGACAGTAATTGGGTCACTGTATTGAAATGCCCCCGTGTAAGCTCAGAATACTCAGTGTTGGTTGGCATGGCAACCAAAGTGGTCGATTAAACATGCTCAGAAATTGAGAAGCTGTGCTTCTCAGAAGCTGTTAACTAGATGGGGAAAAGAAAACCATCTAAACAGTGGACCAACTGGACAGAAATTTCTAAGAATGACCATGAATATGCCATTCTTTATGGAATAATAAGATTCACTTACAATCTGCACAAAAAGTTATGTGGAGATGTTGACAATATCTAAAAATTCACTTAAGTGATAACCAAATCTATTTTTGATTTTGTATGTATGGATTATAAAATGAAAAGGTTGAAGTAACTTTAAAGTATTAAACATTCTTTTAGAGAGTAGATTAATATTACTCTGAATAAATATAGTTGCTGTAAATGATAATTTGTATTTAGCCTTTTCCCCTTTAAACCATTCTGTGAAGAGCATAGCAGATGACATATGCAGATGGCGTAGATTGGCACATTGGCACATGGGAACTGCCTCTGCTGGCCAGTCTTATCATAGTTAGATTTAGGGGCCAGAGAAATGAAGAAAGGGTAAATCATTATCAGAGAGACACTAATATCTTTTCTCTATTTTAACTCCATTGCTTGTAGCACTAACATAAGACAAAATATAAAGATGGTAAATGAAAGCAAGTTATCATATTAGGACACAAATCTTAATTTTTTCCCTTTCATTTCTAATACATCTGGAGTAGGAATTATTGACCACTCCAAAGTTTCAAAGATATTTTTTCTAATTAGTTTGCTTTTGTTTAGCTAAGAAAACAATATAGACAAGATAAAATGGGCTTAGCAAAATTTACCATTTCTTCAATTCAATCTAGACAATATGTGATGTAAATGAAGTTTGCGTACTTTAATTTGTTTCCTTTCTATCCATCTGTCAGTGTCAAGTTTTTAATAGGGATGTTTTGATTCATCAGTGAACATAAAATGATTAACTATAAAATACATTATTTTACATGAGCAAAAATCATCCTAAAGATATACTGTTGAAATAAATTTTATAAGTCAGTATTCATCGCATTTGGAGAGGAAGAAATGTTACAAATTTTCCTTCTACCCAAGGAAATTAACTGTGTAGGATTAAGTAACTAATTAGTAAGAGAACTAGACTTAAAATCCTGTGGACCTCATTAAAATGCAGCCCTTTTTATAGTACCATGATTCTTCTAATCCCACTACCACCCACACTGTGGTTAAACATCACTTCCTTGTTCTAGAAGATGTCCATTTAGTGTAAATGAAACCAGTATTGTTTGTATGATGTTTTATTTGGCTTGTCCTCATCTTCTTTGTCAGAGTTTCTTGTCTCACAGTATGAACTCCAATTTATTATTCTGTGTGTCAGCTTTTGTATGTTTTTATCTTGAGATTGGCATATTTATATTTTCACAATAATTAAATATCTGATTTTTTCATCAATAATTTTTGAAGGGTGGATGATGATGGAACTAAACCATGTCACCTACTAATATTAAAAAAATAACTAAAAATCAGCTTTTGAAATTATCATATAACATTATAGTACATGCTTCTGCACAGTTTTCATTTTCTGCTGTACAAATGTTAGTAATAATAAAATCTAGCTTCCGTTTGTTTTAGAACTCTTGCATGGAACTTTCTAGTTTTGAGGGCAGAGGTTTTATCTTGTAATATCCTCATGATGCTTTGATGAAAGCTTTTCATCTATGAGTCTCAAAAATGTTACATTTCTTAAAAGCAGTGACTTGTATTTTATATTTCTGCTGCTTTTGTTGATGAAATAGAGCTGAATTTATTTTACCAACTTCAAAATATTTCTTTGGGGAAAAATGCTTGTATCCTTTGATTTCAGGATTGAACACACATGAGTCTCTTGCTTCTTTCCCTTTGCTTTTTTTATGGAATCACTTGAAAAATCTTTGTTTTTGTTCTCCTTTGTGTCTTCACTTCAGTTTGTCCTCAGACCTTTTTCATTTTCTTTTCATTTTAAAGGCTCATCTCTGTCTTATTCTTGCCTATTCAGATCCATCCAATTACCCCCCCCCCCAATTGCTTTGACTAGATTAACACATGTTAATGAACATCTACAAAAGAACAAAAAGAGTGGGTGGAGGAGGAGGGTGAGATGGGGAAGACATGTGCTAGGAAAGTAAAAGCTGAAATGAAAGATGAGAAGAGTGCTGGTGAGAAAAATGAGGAAAAAGATAAAATGTCCACAGAAATGCTATAAAATGTCCACAGAAATGCTATAAATGTCACATAAAACTTCATAGTGTATATTTATATAAGTTTTTAAGACATTCATTATTAGATTGATTCATTCATCATTTAATACATATTTAATGATCACCTACTCTATGCCAACTTTAGTTGAATTGCATGGCATATAGCAGTTAAAAACAAAGAAACAGCCTAGCTTCCAAGGAATCTATATTCTAGTGGAGAAAAATTTAGTTTAAAAATAACACTTTGGATTATTTCTGAATGTCTTGTTTTCAGAAGTCAGAGTAAAGAGAAAGGATTTTCAAAAGAAAATCATGTGTTGCATGGAAAAAATTTGTATGACTGTGTCAAAAAATATTAAGTGGCATACTACCTGGGTTTAGAATTTGAGTGAAAAAATCTGCATTAGAATCTAGGTTTGTATGCACTCAAAAATATGTATTTGGTATTGATGAAATGAAGTTAAAGATCTTTAAAGACTTAGAATGGATGACAAATGGAGATTTAAGGAAAAAATATGGAAATAAGCTGTTCATAATAAAGAGAATAAAGTTGATAGAGAGGATGTGTTGTGTTCTTGATGGAGATACAAGTATTTCCAACTCTCTTGAAGGACCAACTAGCAAAGGTCAAGGGGAATTTGGATGAAATCAGTGTCATTTGAACCTTGTAAAGCAGGATGACCAGGTGAAGCATGATAACTTGAAATATGCTGAAGCACAGTGACCTAAGAAATGCAGTGTAGGGGTCTAAATAAACAAATGTGACGACTGACTCAGTTTACAGGTATGCAGCCAGTTTCTTCTGAAATTTCCTCAGTCTATATTTGCCACATCAGACTATGTACTGCCACCAATGATAGCCCAGTTTCAAGTGGGCTTCAGTTCATGGAAAATGTATATAAACCCTAAAATCCCCGTTAGAGGTGCTCAGCCTTGGAATATGAATCCGCTGCGCCAGTACTGGTACTAATAAACCTGCTTCTTGCCAGCCATGTTGTCCCTGTTTCCTTGGTGCCAGCTTTTACTTGGAATAAATCTTTCCTGCCTTTGTAGACTATTGCCACATTAAAAATGTTGTCAAAGCTTTCAGATTTAACATTTGATGTTTTATATCCTATGAGAGAGTTGTTTCCTCTCGTGTTGTTTAATCTTAGATGTGGTAGGGCTTTGAATATGCACTCATGTCAAGGGTAAGGAACTAGCAGAGTGAAAGAAAACAAAAGAGAAAGCATCTCAAATTATATATAGTCCAAAAGGAAACCAATAAAAGAGACTGAGTTATGGGAGAGTGACTGAAATGGCTAATAGGTCTCATTAAAATTGATTACAGCTTCCCCCCCCATCCTTATTTTAAAATCTTAGGTTTGTTTCTTAAAAACCTACAAAAAGATTTGATAGAGTCTCATTTGTTCTGTACTTGCTGTTATATTTATCATAAAGAAAGCCTACTTGTAGAATTTGTCTGGAGGTTTTGTGCAATATGGGTTGGAGAATAAGGGGCTAATGGTGGTTGATGATAGAGGTAGATCTAGACAAAGGGTCTGAATTGAAAGGATTCAATTGATTCCAGGGAACATGGGAAGGAAGAATTAAAACACATGCACCAGACTAGTTGTAAGGGATAAGGAGGGGGGGTACTTAGACTCCAGATGTTTGTACTGGTGAGTGATAAGGAGAATAAATTTAAGAGAAGACAGGGGCATTCAGAGAAGGTGATGGATGAGAGCTGGGGAGATGCCTATTTAAGATATTTGCTATCAAAGTGACATATTGAATCCATATTGTAAAGTCAATAAACATCTGGAAAGGAGGTGCTGAAAGATGTGGAAGGGGACAGTGACAGCAACCTGCAGATTTTATCTCTGGAGGACAAAGGGAAAACTCTCTGTGTTGGAACTTAGGCCCACCTGAGGTAGTTACAAAGAGTGAACCACTGAAGAGAAAGATAATCTTGATCAAACTCTAACTACTAACTACTATTATTCATTTTCATAAATCAGCTTAACTTCTTCAAAGGAATCTTTCCTGACATTCAAAAAATAGTGTTACGTATTTTTGCCCAATGTTCTCGAACATTCCTATTTTAGGTATTCTTAGACTCTCAGTCATTTTTTCATGGTGTCTCTAAGCTAAAAAAGGGAAAGTTCAACACTTTTAGCAATTAAACAGTTAACTTAGTAATAGACCAACAATGTCTAGGTGATGTCACTGTGTTGTCTGTAGAAAAATTAAAATATTCCATTGTTTCCTATGAGCTTGTTGAGTTGTCTTGGACCCCAATTTGTAAAACATAAGTCAGTGCTTCACTTCCTCATACCTTGTTCTTTTTGACTAAGAACACATACTCTCTCAAATTGCTTGTGTAATTTCCTGTCCTCCTTATGTGAATCTGCAAATTCCATGAGGAAAAGGACCATGTACAGTCATTGTGTATAATTGTACATCACTTTATCCTGAGTCCAATATGAGGATTTGCTTGTGGTAGATGTGCCAGCATTAGTTGTTAAATTAATTCAAATCATGAGTGGGTACTCTTATTAGATTTTATATGCATTAATTTATTTTTGCTTACTATTCAAACTCTAAGTACTTTTCTGGCACATTTCTCTTGGTAGAAACGTTGGAAGAGACTGTGAATCAATTGACAATACATAGGTAAAATGAAAGCAACATCACCTTTTTGTTCAGCAGGAGAGAAAGTGAGTTTGGATACACTTTAAGGAAGTGATGGATGATGTGAGAATAATAGCTACAGTAATAGTTAAAATTCATGTAATTCTCTCATTTTCTTCTCCAAAGAACTGTGAGAAGTCTGATACATAACAATCTGCCCCCAGAGTTAGATGTTAGACAGCATTTGTTTTTTCTCTCTCTCAGTGAAGAGAGTTGTCTGATTGATTCTTTTGCTCTGTGGGTATTGGCTGCAAGACAGTAGAACAGCTGCAGTCATTGGAGAACTTGATTGGACTGGAAAGTCCCAGGGGACTCCTTGGTGCTGATTGTTGGCTCTGAGCTCAGCTGAGACTAGGTCGATCCACCTGTGCGTGTGTCTGCATGCAGTGTACCCTTAATATGGCATGACAGCTAGATTTTGAGAGGGAACCTCAAGAAATAGTGCTTTTAGAGACCCAGGCAATATTCTCAGTAATTCTTATGATCTGATCTCAGAAATCCAAGAACTTTAGTTATGTTCCATGTAACAGAGAGGTTGCAGAAACAAACCAGAAGTAATGTTAGATTATCTACTACTTGTAGGTACTATTATTTTTTTTTTATTTTAGAAATAAGGAGAGTGATTTGTGTGAAGGTTGGTAATTTCATTTCATAGCTGTTATGTACACAGCAGGGATTCAAACTGAGGGAATTTGCCCACTTAGTGCTCTCAATACCAACCTCATGCTGCCTTTAGGAATACAGGAATACACTTCATTTTCATATATGAACACACACATATGTACGCTCAGTGTGTTTAGCAATCATGGTGGTAATGATGATTATGGTTACCGTCATAATGACACTTTGTTTTTCACAGCTTATTAGAATTCACATTCATTTTGTTTACTCAGGGAATGAATTTTTCCTCAGTAGCTTAATTTAGAAATAATTTAGGTTTGATTTCATTGAAATTAAACTTAAAACATTGTAAAGATAGCACAGAAAGTTCCCAATTTTATCAGCTTCCTCCAGTGCTTATATAACCACTTATATGTATCAAACTCAGTACTCTTCAGTTTGATTTTTATGATGTTTCTGTCTGTCTGAAAATGTCATTTAATGGGTTCAATCCAGGATATTAATTGTATTGAATACATGCATATCTACGTAGTTTCTTCCAACATGTGGTAATTTCTCCATCTTTCCTCGTGCTGTATAACCTTGACCCTTTTGAAAAGTCTTCATCAAACATAGTGAGGAGTTTCCTTCATTTTATGTTTATCAGAAGTTTTCATGACTGGCATGGAGTACCCAGTATCCAGTACCTCAGTAGTGATACTCACAGTGATCATTTAGTTAAAAGATCATTTAGTTAGAGTGGAGTAGTCAGTGACTACTAAAGTTCGGATTTTTCCTTGTTTTGTATTTGTTAGAAGCAAGCTCCAACTTCTGGAGGAAGTGATATTCCTCCAAGTATCTGGAGATACTTGGCATAATGTGACAAGATGGAGGGTCAAAATATAATGCAAGTTATATTAATCTATTATTTATTTACCAAAGTATAAAGTATTAAATTCCTTAGTAAATTTTATTTTCTACAAATATTAAATTTCCTAGAAAATATTCCTTTTTATATTAAAGTCAGACTTAATTTTTCTAATGAAAATAAAGAAAAATACAACTTCCACAAATAACTCCTGATCATTCAATTCCTTTATCACAGTTTCACTGGTATAATTGTTATAATTTAATATAGGCACAAGTCAATTAAAATCTGTCTTAAATTAGGAAAGTTTTTAAAATAATTCAGAATTGTTATTACCTTTCCTGAGATTTGTTTCATTTGTTTTATTAACATTTGTGCATTGATTTTACTTAGTGTATTCAGAATAAAATAAATCGTATTTTAAAGTGACACTCACTGAACCATTCTTTTTGTAATGAGAAAAATAAAAACTCACAATGATAATTACACTAGTTTCTTGATTTCAGAAATTTTAATTAACTCTACGAAGATATTTATAAGTAATTATTTCTAGTATTTATGAAAATAAACTGAAAATATATATAATATATAATTTATCTCCAAGTTCTTCAGTGGCATATATTCTGTGATAATGAACTGCTATTTCTTATTTGACAAATTTATCAAATGTAATGCCTTGATGTAAACTGAAGAGTGAAACTACTTGAGTTTAATCATTTTGTTATATTATTTATCAAAGAACCATCAGGTAAACAAAGCATTCACTTCTCCAAAGAACATGTGACATAGTTGAAGAAGAAGGCATGGATGGATGTTAACATTTACCTCTTAAACTTGGTTATGAGTTTTTTTAGTGTTCTTGGCAGTTGGGATTATAGAAATTTCCATGTAAATGTGATTCTCTTGTGGACTGGGAAGGACAGTGAAGAGGATGAATGGTGAAAATGGGCAATATGATATTCAATAAGAACATAGGCTTTGCAGAATTCCAGGGTGAGTATTGATAAGGAATTTTAGGAACTCTAAATGTCCTCTCTTTTACCCCAGGTTATATGGAACAGTGATCTGTGAAATAAAGTTGGGGTCAGGTGAAGAGATTTTTTTAGCTTAAGCTTTTTAAATTCAAACAGCAGAATTTGGTAATAAAAATGAAGCATATTGTAGCTGGTCTTTGTTTAGTTGTTTGATGGTCCAAAATTGCAGCAAATGAGGTAAATGTTATTATTTTTACTTATTATATTTGAGAAAAAAGGTTAGAAGTTTTTTGTAACTTGCCTCTCTGCTAAAGTTCCTTATGCTACCTGGATTTTTAATCTTCCGGAATGTATTGTTTTTAAACCACACTTTAAAAAAGATTCAGAAATGTTTATAGATAAATGTCAGTAAGTGTGGTTCTGTTTAGAATCAAAGTATGTTGCATATGTGTGAGATTGGACAGACTTTAACTAAGAACACTGGCAGAAGTGGTAGATGACCACTTTGATAGTAGGGGAAGAAGAGAAAGACTGAAATTACTATACGATTTTCATCTTTAGCACCCAGATGAATGGTGGGCTCACTATTACATTAATTTAATTAAAGGCTATATTTAATTTGAGGGAGGGAGATAGTGGTACAGAGTCAAATGGATGACCATGGAAAATTCCAAAGTATTTTGAAACCTGAAAATGAGGCTCAAGTGAAAGATCACCATTGTTAATGAACAAATTTGAGTTATCCTTATTGAGACAATAAGTAAAGGCCTGTTAGAAGATATAAGAAAGGATAAGTGCTGAGGAGGGCAGAATTCAGTGGTTGTAGTTTGAAGTAAAAAGAAAGAGATAAGAAAAGTATCCAGCAATCATATTGAAGATTAATTTTTGTGCTGAGGGAGATGAAAGGAGATTTAGAAATCTTGACATTGTTTAATATTGAGACTGTGAAGTAATTTCAGATTGAGGAATTAAGATGTAATTGGTATGTTTGCAATAGGCTTTTTTTCTCCCTTTTCATAATTTTTGCCAACACGGTAAAGACCTCTGTCATTCCTGACCCTAATCCTTTCTCCCTTTTCTTCATTTCTTCAGGACATCCAAATTGACCACTTGTTTTCCTTATGGCCACTTGGTTCATAAGAAAAATCTATGTCACAAAAAAAATCTATATGCTTGTAGCATCTTATTTTCTCATTTTGGGCATCATTTGAATGGTGCTGTTAAAGTGAAACAAATTAATGTGATGGTTGTCATTTTTATTTATTTTTTTATTACTGTGCCTGAAGCTCTTTGCTTCCTTCATTTTTGAGCCTGTTTCATGCAATCCTGAGTCATTAGGAGTTGTTGCTGATGACATATCTGTTGTTTTCCTGTCTCTGAACATCTTGCCTGTCCTACTGATTGAGTATACACTTACACACATTCTCAAGTCCTAAATGTTTCCACCATAGCCTGATGTTTTATGCACATGCAGTCCTTTTACCAGGCTAAAATGAGCAGCAAGAATTTAAGTTTTGGCTTAGTCCTCTCACAGAAGCCACCTATAGCTAGTCAATAAAATTCAGCGTCATTATAGGCAGGAGAATGACAAACACATTGAGGACTGATTGCAAAAGAGGTTTCTTGAATCTCTAAAACTTTAGAATATCCAGATCATCTCCCTGTTATTCAGAAAGCATTTGTTAGAAATGTGCATTGAGGAAATCCAAATTTTCCAAGTTTTAAAATAATTTTGCTTAAAGTTTTATCTGTATTGGTAGGTGTCAAATTATTGAGCAAACTGTATTCAAACATGGGCTTGAATATATGTGTATATATATTTATATATATAGAAATGTGATGTCTGCACATTCCAGTGTGACAGTTGTGTATTATTTAATTCTTATCTTTCCTGTGTGACAGCTATTCATTCACTCAGCAGGCAGCCACAGAGTGTCTGCTCTGTGCCAAACACTTGGAATAAACAAAAGAGGCAGAAAGTTGTGCACTTCTCCCTATGTCCTTTCTGACAGGACCTGAAACTCAAGGATGTAACCATGCAGAAGTTAGAGAATGAATTAAGATGTGATTTGTTCTGACTTCAAAATATTCTTTTCACTGAGCTAACTGGCAGCTCCAGGTTATTGTTTGATGTGTTTTTGAAAAATGAATGCTACTGTATTATCCTCTTCAGAAGAAGTTATTCTTTTCAGCAACACGTGTTAATTCTGAACTCACTGTGTCTTCCAGTTTTCCTTCCAATAGTTTTACCTGACTCAGGAATGGTATCGTGTTAGTGTATTGTGTGTATTTTTTGTCTAAAGAGAAGAACAATCCGTGGAGTTAAGTCTTATGCTGTTAAAGAGAGAAACTTTTTTCATTTTTTCTTTTCTTTTAATTGCTAACATTAAAATATCATTGATTTACAACTTCATGTGATTCAGAACTATAGGCTCCCACCTCTTCACGTTTGTTACCCTGCCACACCCACCAACAAGACACCCACAGGCCCCCATCATTGTGCTCTCCACCCCTCCTCACCACCCCCTCAACACTAGTAGCTACAATTTTACAGTCAGATTTCTAGGGCTTGTTTTTGGTTTGGTCTGACTGTTTTGCTTCTCTATATTTCATATATAAGCAAAATCTTCTGGTATATGTCTTATGTCTTTCTCTGTCTGACTTACTTCATTTGGCATCTCCTCCACTTCCACCCATGTGGTTGCAAATGACAAGAGTTCAGTTTTTATAACTGAGTAGTATTTCATTGTGTTTGTGTGTGTGTGTTTGTGTGTGTGTACACACCACATCTTCTTAATCCTTACATCTCTCCTTGGACACTTAGATTGCTTCTATTGGTCACTATAAATTGTGCTGCAATGAGCACAAGAGTGCATGTATCCCTTCCAATTAGTGTTTATGGATTCTTCAGGTAGCTTGTAAGGAGTGGAGCTTTTGGATTATATACTACATAATTATATATTTTAAAATATTTCGAGAAATATTTTCCAGAGGGACTAGACCCTGGTCTTTGTGTTTGCTTCGAGGTTTGCCTGAAGGTGATTGTTCTTGATAGTTTGTGATTCTGAGGTCCATGAAACCTGAGCAGCTATGCTAGAGAAGGACCTCAGGTAAACGCACATTTGTGTTACTTCGGAAAAACCCACAGACTAGTGGGAACCTCTGGGATGTTATCGTAAGTTCTACTATGGATTAAAGCGCACTTTTGGAAAGAAGTAGATCTTCATAGAGTGACTGGGAGAATGGCCAACACACCTTATAAAAGCAAAACAAAATAGAAGTCATTCTTCAGATGCTTGATAGTTTGAGGATTTTTACAGCTAAAGGAACTTTTGCAGAGACATACGTTAATGGCGAACAGTGATTATATGAAGTTCAGTAGATTAAATCAGCAATATGACAAGAAACAGGAGTAAGTGCAGAAATAGAGAACATCCAATGGGTGAGAATAGATAATAATAGTGTAACCATTTTCACATTTATGAATACTTGATAACTTACAAGTACCTAATTATCTTGGAATGCCATTTTGGAAGACAAATTTTACCTCAACCACTAACAATAAATTTTTAAAAATGATTAATGAATTTATAATTAGTGTAACAATATTTGTTACAACATACACATACTTCTACAATAATCTTTGGCTAGTATACAATGACCACATTGGTATATTTATTTGACATATTGCATAATAATGCTTTATTGCTTGATTATTATATATTATTATATACTATTACATTCATTATATTTGTTACACATTTTATATGTCTGTCATTCATGATGACTGTAGTTACCTGTGTTACACCAAGAATATTGAGAAATTTTTGGAAGACAATCTCTATAGTCTTTGACTTTTTCTTACTCTACAGAGTTTTTTTTTTGGTCATCATCTTAAATATTAAGCTGGAAGAGTACTATTAACCCAGACTATTGAGTAAAGGTCAGTAACAGATACAAAACTTAAACTTTGATACCACCCAGTCTATGATGATCAGTGTATTGTTTATAGCATAGAATAAATGTCTCGCATTATTTTGGATTAATTTTCCATAGCAAACTTTGACCCCATAGAGAACAGAATTCTAGTGGGTCTGCCTTAACAGGTCTGCTTATGCTTTTTCATTTATTACTGAGGGTTAGATTAGAATTAGGATGGAAATAGTGAAAGGAAAACAGACTTTACTTTATTTCACTATGGACAGGAATAAATAGATGAAAGTAAATGCTTATGAATGTAGTTTACATGGTTGGTGCTCTGCAAGTACAAAATGGAATAGAAATATTTTTAAAAGATAAAATATTCTTTAGAGTTGTTTTGGGGTAGCTCTATAAAGTACACAAAGCAAAGATAATATGGTATAATCTGAAGAATTTTTTAAAAATTCCTCATTAGGTATTTGCAGTTTCCCTACATCAGAATAAAATGTTTTTCTTTGAAAATTGAATTAGCACCTAATGTCTTCATCATTTATAGACACTCTATTGGTCATGTTACTGAATTCTAATAACATTGAAGTGCATATTTAAGATTATAGTTTAATCCCTAGAAATGTGACTGCAAAATTGAGGTTATTAAGGGGAGGATGTGAAGAGCACAAAAGGGATGAAGGGAACCCCAGTAGTTTATGGTAAGGGACTGTGTGGATGCCTTGTTGGTTGACATGGGTCTATTTCTCTAAATCATACAGTATTGTAAACCATTAAGTCAATACAAGTAAATACAGAAAAGTGAAAAAGGTTATAGTTAAACATTCATTTATGTTAATCTAATGTGTTAGAAAATTAATTTTATTGAAGATTTGTAATGTTTTAATATTTTTATTAAAAATTACAATTGTTACTAATTATAAAAATGTGAAACTTAACCCTATAGTTTACTCAAATTACCGTAGAGCATATTCAGTTTTGGACTTTAGTAGATGAAAATTATATTATGACTGTCTGTACTAAATAAAGAGGAGAGTATTTTTTTTCAATATGCATAGTGCATAGAGAAATCATTAGATGTTTAGGTAAATTGATAAAAATATATTCCTTATAAAATTTATTAAGTTTCTGCTGTGTAACAAGGACTAAGAGATATAATTTTACATAGCATATATTCATTATTGCTAATATTAAACCCATCTGCCAAGATTGGAAACTGAGTGCCATTTTTCATAAAGGTAAATAAAGTCTGTGATTTGTATCTTACCAGTATCTTACCAATATATTTGGCTAGTCTCTGTGCTAATAATTGTTAGAACTGTGATTCAAATCTAAGGCTGTCTGACTTCAAAGACTTGCATTTTTCTAAAAACCACTTTCTTTATTCTCTGGCATTCGCCCCCTTTCCCACTATTCTCCTACACTGCTACAATCATAACTATTTGGAAAGTCTAAAATGAAACTGGGAAATAGAAATGTGGTTACTGAAAAATAGATGCTCTTTATTCTTTGCTTTGCGGCAAGAATAGAATTTCTAGGTGTGACATTTGCTGTTCTCATCTGAGTTGGGTACATAGACCTTAGTTACATACAGTTTGACAACCGCTTTCTTGGCTTTGCCATTTCAATGCATGTGCACATATTTTTCCTTTGTTCCAGGCCCAGCCTTTATCTTACATTCCTATTTCTTTTTATGTATTCATATAGATCAGAAGTCCTGAAAATCTGGTAGAGACGAATGATGGGTTGATGTAACCTTGAATGGTAGCATTAGGGGGAAAACAAAACTGTTAAGAAATTAAATATGCACTGCAACTGAGTATTATTGAAGAGAGGATTCTTACTCTGCCTTTTCATGGAATTGATTTCCCAGGGCTGCTTCTTAGGGCTAACCCTTGTCGCGATTCTGAGATCAATGATTGAATATATTAGAGACTGAATAAGTTAAAAGATGCCCTGAGTTCCCTTGGCACACCTGACTTTTTTGGCAGCAGCTCAAGTTTTGACATAATGAATCAGCACAGTTTGCTCTTTCAGAGTTTGAGTCTCTCTCACTCCTTCCATGTTTTCTTAGTCACATCAAGGTTGGCTAGATCTTTGTTTAGAAGCCAAATGGCAAAGATACATTTGCTCTTACTGTCAGTTATATGAAAAAGGCACATTAACCTAATTCTCTATAGAATTTACATATAAATTGACTTAACACAGGGGGCAGTCTAGAATAGACACTTCTAGGATAGACACTTATTATAATGCTTGGTATAATATTGCATTGAAATTTTTATCTCAGCACGTTTCATTAAGGTTCTTGCCACTGATGTCTTTTTGAAAAGACTTTTCTCATCAGTGTTACCTCTTTTATTATCCCTTAAAAATCTCGTTTCAACTCTCTGCAATGTCTAAGGTCATTCACACACCCCAAATTAATCGTGATGTCAGGTATATTGTATCCTTGACTTTTTATAAGCTGAAACATTCCTTGAACTCACTGTCAATTGATGACTGTCTTTTGATGACTTTACTTTTCCCCTCAAGGTTAACTGTTTAATATTCTAGTCCAATATCAATCTATACAGAATTAAATGGAGCCTCTCTTTTTGTGATTTCTTCCCAGTGGGATGTTTTAAAGATTTATTTATTTTAAAGATTTATAACTTAGTTTTGTTTTATTTTTTCCCCCTCAGCATGTTTGACCCAAGGTGGCAGAAAAAAGAAAATGCTCTGCTTTTATAAACTTTTAATTAGCTATTCTGAAGACAGTCCATTATACATACATTAATTTCTGTTGTGTGTTTCACACATGAATTGCTTGTTTCAATCTGTATACTTATTTTATCATCACCAGACATTTTCCTGACTTCTCTTTTAATTGTTTGAAAATTCAGTGGATGATTCTGTACATGCCTTTTAAGTGAAAATCAGTTTTTTTTTTAAATGGGAGGAAGCTGTTATTTTTTTCACTCTGCTGTATCAGATTTGCCATTTTTCCCATTTGATTTTGAAATACAAGTTATTTAGTGAATGTAAAATGATTAAAAATAGTTAGTAGGATAAAACATAGATGTTAATGGGAAAGGTGACATAACTGAAGTCCTAAATATATAGGCTAGACATCAGAGTCTTCATTTTCTTATTTGGGACATGACTTTAGAGAAATACCATAATGGAAACATATGTTGATTTACATTGATTTTAAGGAGGAATTTTGGAAACAAAAACCACATTTTCCCCGTTTGTGCTACAGTGTATCTAGATCTGCGTCAAACCTGTTTTGTATTTGATTAAGTCTAGATTCCTAAACTTTTTGAAATTTTGTGTGGTTATTTTTGTTTGTTGATACAAAGATGTTTCTCTCTACTGCACATATTTTGGTGATACCGCTTTTACGTTGCTTTGCAGAGTTCTAAAATAACTGTAAATGCTTCAAAGATTTTGGCCTAACACTGAAACTGGAAGGCATGACCCATTTCAGTCATGGTAGGCTTTGTACAAAACAAGATATTCAGTGAATATATTAGCAAGCATAAACCTATCATATCCTGCTTCTGCCTTGAAGTATAGTTTGGTTCATTATTTTGGTATCATCAGGTTAACCTAAAAGCACAAACTATGTCTTGTGCATTCTAAAACAATGACTATATTACCCAAATTCACTTTATTCTAAATATTTGAGAATATATATTTTATATATTATCAGTTTTATAAATTAAGAGAGAGAAAAAGTGGCTTTTGCCTAACTATAGAGATTTGTCAGTTATGTTCTCTATTAGACAGCTGTGATTATGGTAAAAAATTTTTTTCCAGATTAATTGCAGTTTAATAATCCAATGTCGATATTTACATGTATTCTGTGCATGATTGTTGCTTTGTTATAAGAATCTTATTATTTATGAGGATCTTCATTGCATAAAATATTTGTGAAATTCACTCAGGACAAATTATTTCATCTAAAATGCTCAATGCTAGAAATTTTTCAATTTCTCCTTACCATACCTGTGTTGGATTTAGTAACAAAAAATATATATTAATGTTACTTTTTTAAAAAGAAGTTAGTTGAATAGGCATTATTACTGATTGTGGTAATATCCCCATTTTGTGAATGTGTTTTTCAAATATTTCACCATTAGTGTTTAGGTTGGGGGGAGGAGATATGGTGACATACTGAGAATTTAGATTTTATGCAAAATTTTCAGACTTATTGATATTTGAAGGTTATTACCAGAGTGAATTTTATTAGCTACTATATTTTTATTAATCTAGTAGTTAATTGCTATCCTCTTTAATGACTTTGTGACAACAAAAGAAACAAAGGATACATTTAAATGAAGATTTCCTCCTTACTTGACTTCAAATGCACTAATGTGCTCATAATTTTGTTAAATATTTAAACTAAAGGCAGTGATATTAACAGAACTCTGATTTACAAAACTTGCTTGTCCTTAATGGAGACTAGATAACTTAAGATTCACAACTATGTTGATGATCTTTAAGCTGCATTGGCCAACAAAATTGACCTTCATTACTTTGATATGTAGATTAAAGAAATAATTAAGAAAATTTCATTTCTGATTAAGATATAGCAATGCATTTATTTTTTAAGGTTTTTTATGAAATGGTATATTGTTTTGGTTTTGATGTGAAGCATATTTTTTCTTGCTATTTTAAAAACCTTTGTTCTTCAGATTTTGGTGGAGTTAAATGACAACTCAGGCAAACCTTTTGTCTGGGATAACTAGAGCTTTTACACCAGCTATTGCTGTGTTTCCATGGTAACTGCAGGACTCCGAGGTTTAGAGGTTTTAGACCAACAATGCAGAGTGATAGCCAATCACTTCTTTTCGCTATTCAGTGTGTTAATATACAATTGTAGTTTCAATTGTTCTGTAAGGAATCCAAATACAATTCCATTATTTTTCTCACAAGTGTCATTACATGTGCCTGGCATTGTATATCAAATAAATATTATGGCTTTAGTGTTCCTATGATTTTTTTAAAAGATATTTTGTAAATACAAAATCATTTTAATTTGAAAGTTCTCTTTTTTATAGCAGATAGAACTTAAAATTTGAATTCTGAGATTCTATTTTTTTCTAGGTTTTTAGCCAGTTTTATGCTAAACAGGCATTCCTAGTTTCTGTATTTAATGCAAAGATGCAATATCGAATCTGGCAATAATTCCAGTGCATGGCTTTTGTTTTATTTAAGTTTTGGATACATGAGAAGAAAGGAACTCCCCCACCTCCCCTGTGGACTTATGAATGGCATTTACTGATGTTATTCCTTATGTAGCATAAAGATGGTAGTGATTACTAAACTTTGAATGAAGACTTCCTGGAAGCTCATTCGATTATTTTTCAATATATGAGACAGCTGCTAAACATCTGGTTGTATGAACTGATGGAGGTTTTCTGTAGAACTGAATGAAATCCAAGAGATCAGTGAATGAAGACTTTCGAATGAAAATTGTACAAAATGGGAGGATATTGGCTAGTTCATAATCACAAAGGGATTTTAGTATGTTGATTTATACCAGTGGTCTGGTCAAGATCTTGGATGAATTACTGACTATAGGGATTCACAGGAAATTCAAGATGTTTCCATCTGTAAGCATGCTCATTTATATTAACTGTACTTATCCTGCATCCATTTATGTCTGGTGACCAGTTACTAATGTTTTCTCTTATTAAATGAATATCTTTATCCCACTTTCTTTTTTGGCATATAACAAGTAGATACAGAGGAAAAAGTTTGGGCAAATACAGATGTCTATTATAAACAGAGGTGAAAAATGGAGACTAAACCCAAGAAAATGTGAATAGTGAGACTACACTCTGTGTAATTTCCCATCCTTTTATCTTTACCTTTTCCCTCTACTTCCCAGAGGGAGTAGATAGAAGTCAGTTAGGAGGACCGAATTTCAATGCTCAGCAAAATCAAAGGAAGGACCATTGGCCAATCTAAACAGATTTGAATCTGGCTAGGCTTGAAATTTTTCCCTCTGTCATCTACTGTGATATTTCTGGATAAAACACCGGCGACATAGGATATGACTGAATTCTTTTTAGTAATATTCTATTGTCAGCACACAACATTCTTTTCTCATATTGCTCTTCATCCTTTAAGCCCCTAGAACTTTAGCCTTTTTTGATGTTTTTATTCTAACCAAAATCTCTTTGAAAGTGGATTTCACTTAACATTCATATTTTCCCCCAATTAAGAACTGCCATTTTTTGAGGGTAAGTTCAGGACTGGTATCCTGTTTGAAGTAACTGATGTGATTGACAGTTATGCTGACCACATTGGAAGGAGTTCTTGTCCTCAGCACCAAGAAGGTGTGTGGGAAACACTTGTGAGTAGGATATCCTTTCCTTTTTTCTTATGGTTGAACTGGGAAGACCCAGTAATGTATACCAAAGAGGAAAATAATACCAGAGGCCATTTCCATCAAAACAAAGGAGAAAAGGATAGACACTTGACTATGAGACCACCTACTTTTCTCTCACACCAGTATAAATTCTGGTGATCGATAATCAACAAAATTAACTGAAAATTTTCAAGCAAGGCATGGAAGGCTTTCATTCTAGTTTTAACTCAGTAGATCTCATTAGATTCTGGCAAGGCTGAGCTAGACTTGTCTATCTTGTTTACTCCTGTGTATTTAGGTCCTAACCCTATATTTAGTCCAAAATAGCAATTTTGGACTAAGTATAGAGGACCTAAATAATAGCATCTTTGATTTAATACATAAATAAATGGGTGGCTGTACAGTTGCACTGTAATTGCAGGCCTTATATTTTTAAGCTAGGTATATTTATATCTACTTTTTTACATTTTCCATTGTGTTTTCTGTTTTATGAACATCAGCTCTGTTGTTGATGAAAATTCATTGAACAAAAGTGAAAGCATTTAAGACTTTGAAAGAATTGAAACAATGAAAGTAACAAAAGCCAGTTTGATTTTGTAAAAATTACATGAGTTCATTTCTGAACTGGGAATAAACAGGAATAAAAGTTAAGAGACTATTGCCATAATCAAAGTGAAAAAGGTTACCATAGATAAAATAGGTCTTAAAACACCCCTGCTACTACCCCCCCCCCCCCACCGCAGCAATCAAGTAAAGAGATTAAATCAGTCTACATAGGTCATGCTTGAGTATGTGGTTCACAGGCTAAGGAACTAGTAAAAAGAGAAACATTGTTGATTCATCAGGAAGAATTGCCCAGTGAAGTCACAAATGACTTGGAAAGGAGGTCAAAACTCACTTGTCAGGTGCAGGACCTCATAAGAAAATTTTGAAGGGAATGGCTGTCCTAACACAAAAGTAGCCCACGTGAAGCTTTGCATCAACACAACTCACGTCATGCAATATCATGAAAACATAGAGTGCAAAGAAGAATGTAAGAAATGAGACTGGTACCCAAAAGAATGGGATTTATAAGCCATCCTAAGAAGCTTGCATTTCCTCCAGAGGCATGGGAAATTGCTTTTAAAATATATTTAATAACATGAGTGTTATATTAAATATAGCATTTTGGAGAAACGTCTCTGGCTACAGAAAGCTGAGTGAAGAGTTGAAAGACTAAAGGTGGGCGTGAGTGGCAGCCAGAGGACTATGGAAAAGATCTCGGTCTCTCTCCCACAGTACTTCCAAGTCAGAACAGGCCAACGGTGATAAAATAATCACAGTTCTTCATGCTATTCCTCCTTCAGACTATACTAGCAGAAAGGCTCTTAGAAGTAAAATTCAGCTATATAATAAGACTGGTAGTCTATTGAGACTAAAGATTTTTCTTAACTTTTAGTATATAAATTTTGTATTTTACTAGATGTTGATTATGCATTAGAAACAAGACTAAAATATAAAATATAATAGAATTAAACAGTTGGCAGGTAAGTTTAGCATCTTTTTTAAGTGTAGTGGTGTATGGCCAGGAATTCTTTGGGTCCATCACTAATTAAAAACTTGAATGTGTGAATATATAATTTATTTACCAAATAAATTATATACTTATATATAATTTATGTAAATGCTGGACTGATGAGATCTCACTTTTGGTTCTTTGGATCACTGTCCATGGATGCTTTAGGAGTCACCAATAAGCACTGGGGTAAAGGTTCTGTTCTCTCATAACTAATTTTTTTAAATCTTTTAAACAACTTAACTCCTGGTCTATTTTATCATTCCCTCCCAATTTCAAACCCAGGATAGTCTATAATGCCTAGTTTGCTTAAATATTCCAAGCAGTGTTTTTGGTCATTATGTCATTTAACACTATGACATAAGAAAGATTTACTTTATTTACTAGAAACAGTTTAGAATACATGGTTCATCCAGATTCATATTGCTACTCTTTTTAAAACTTTCACGCAGAGGTAAGGTGTAAATCCAGATTGTCTGAAAATAATGACAAATAAGAACACGATTCCAGTTAGACTCTGTCTTCCAATTAACTTTCTATTGTTTAGGGTTAGGTGAACATCTAAAAACTACCTTTTAAATAATATTTTATTTTCTTCTTTTTCATCTACCCTAAAATATCCGTTTACTTCTAATACATATATTCAGCTTTTAGACACCCCTTTTGTGATAAAGGTAAAGTTACAATGTGTACTTAAACTAACAGTTAAAAACACAGGATACATTTATTGGGTCACAAGTTAAGTTATAGAAACTCCTTAACCCTCAACAAATGCTACTTGAAACTAATGGACTGACTCTTTTTCCTGTGTTTAAAATACATGGGAGCTAAGACATCTTCTCCAGAAGGACTCTATATCTAAGACATCTTCCCCAGAAGGACTTTTTCTTCCAGTGGAAAAATCCTGGAAGACACAATCTGTATACTCATAGACAAAAAATGGATATGCTTCCTTTCGAGAATGTTTTGTACTCTTTCATACAACATTCACACCATAAGGTATTAAAATCACTTTTGAGTATTACACAGTTCCTTCAAACAGGTGAACATAGTTTTTTGGTTTTATTTTCCGAATGAGGCTTTTCAAACTGGGGATAGGTTGTAAATCAAGGTTGTAATCAAGTAGTAATTCAAAATCAAATGAGAACAAAAAAACCTTCCTCTTTCTAGAAAAACATGAAACATATTATTTTTAATAGAGGTTCTGACTTAGTGGTGGCTATCCCTCAGTTGTAGTATTATAAAAATATTGTCTATTTTGCAAAAGGTTGTAACACTCAACACCCTGAAAAATATGATTTCATTTGAATCTCCCAAATAGAACTACCTGCTTTCTTTGCATCTACTATGTATAGCAACTTAGAGCTCTTCCATCTAAAGTGTTCATATTTCTTCCCAGTGGTAGAAAACTGAGGCCTTCAAATGTTCTAGAATTATCTATTCTATGTTATCATTACAAGGCTGAACCCATAGGTGCCAAGCTTGTGTTTGATGAACATATTTCAGCAAATGCAAACGTTCTAGCACTCCATGGAATGCACGAAACAGAAAATTATAAAACTCAATTGCATTGTTGTTTATTGACTAAGGCTATAATTATGGTCACATATTTGATTCGTGGTATAGATGATAGAACTTTAATTGATTTTATGAAAAATCCCCTCTAAACAGAACAAACCATATATGAAAAATATTTCTTCTGAAAAAAATATTTTTTCTAAATTAAGTTTTTAGGTTTATAGGACTGGATGGTGAATTTATAAAGAATATTTTGAAATTTTACTGATGTGTTAACCCTGTCAGGTTTCTGGTTTTGGCCAAGATTTGCTGTACGTAGTGCAGACACATTTTCTTTGGCCAGGTTACAAGCAGTTTTCATGTATAGAGAAGTCATTTTCCTGTCCCCCAAGGAGTGTCACCTCCCCACAACATATGTAGCTCTTCTCTGCCAAAAAGGGGGCAGATTTTGAATCTTGGCTTTCAAAAAGCTGTTCCATCTGTAGCTCTTGATCTTTTCTATAAATTCTCTAACTTCTTTTAAAGGAATGGCACATGTCTTCAAGAGAACTGATGTACCTGCTGAATGTTTAAACAGTTCTGATAGATTTTATTTCAAGAAACTGTGTTAGACTCATTAATTATAAAGAGAAAGAAAAGAGAGAATGGCAGTCTCTACCTCTTATTGCATATTCTCTGTAGGCCCTGAAAGATAATGGCTGAAAGCCAATTGGATTGGTTCATTAACTGCTGAAAAAGGTGGTATTACCAGTGAACATGCTCTGAGGTAAAGGGTGAGTGGGCACAGTGATATTCTCATTCTTTCTGGAAAAACATGATGTGCAGTAAGAATTGTGCCAATGCCAGATATATTAAATTAATCTAAATTTATTTAACTATAAATTGCTAGTTCAAAGATAATCAAGTTTAATGGAGTTTGAAAAAAAAAAAATTCTAGTGACCACCAAACTCAACTGATTAGTGTAAATTGATATTGCTGTAACTGAAATTACTTATGTAATTTGAATTGACATCCTTTCAGATAGTTTTTCCCCAACTAAAAGTTACTTCTACTGAACACTGTTTTTCTAACAAAATTTGACTTGTTGCTCTTCACAATTAACTAATTCTGTTTCTTTTATTTTCTTCATCTGTAAAAATCAAGGAATAATAAGAAGTTAATAAAAATGCTAGCCTTAATTTCTAATATTCTTTGAGAGAGGATAATTGAATGAACTGTCTCAGTGGAAAAAAATAAAGTTACATAACTGATGTAGGGCCATTTTACTTACTCGTAAAAGTTCCAAGGCATTTACAAGTCATTATGGGAGTGGGATTAAAAAAAGTAAGCAGTCAAATAAATGCATAATAATAAACTACATTAAATGCTAAGAACAAAATTCAGTTTCTTTCGAGATACCTGAAGGGCATGAGTCTACCCTCAAAACCATATTCAGTGTTTTAAAATGTTATCACCTCAATAATAAAACAAAAAAGATTTTAAAACTGATTAACCTGAAACCAAAACAAACCAAAACAGAATATCTGATTTTGATTGTGAGATGAAGGAGGTAGTTTGATGAATATTACTTGTAAAAGACTTAAAATGTTGAGTAGTTGAATAGGATATTAAACTTTACGTGAAGAGTTGTTAGATGACTGGAAGAATTAAAGCAACATTTGGGAAATTTCTAAAACAGTGTGATGCAAAGAGTTTGACAAAAGGGCGGTGTTGATGGGACTTAATAATGAAGGGGAGGGGCCATGTTCTTAAGAATTTGTGGAGCAAGTCAGAAGCTAGGTAACACAGAGACAGAAATTGTATCGAATATAAAGATTTTATTTTCAGGATAACAGAACGCCTCCAAATTGCTTAAAGCAAGGAGTGGCAGATTTAAACAGATTCCCTCCACAAAAATCACAAAACTACAATAAACAATTTTAAAATATACTGTTTCTAGAATTTGAGAGTGAGCTGGCTAGATCTAGGTCTTCCATGAACCAGAAATCAAGTATCAGCAAGATTTGCTGTGATGGGAAGGAAGGTTTCATAGGATCCAGGAGCCACTTTCTGGGTCATGCTGCCACCGTAGTGGTGAGAAACGTCCCTCTGCACATATATTTCTTCTGGACTGGCACAGCTGGTGACTCTCAGGGTCACTGAAGCACTGAAGCTGCAGTGCTTTTTAAGAACTCTTTCAAGATGTCTCAGAACTGTCTGAGTACTGTCCTTAGTCACACCCTGTTAGTAACAGAGAAATAATGCAAAATGGAAGACTCTGTAGGGGCCTTTATGCCGGAAGTACCACTGGGTGCCATCTTGGGAGCTCACTGTACACATGCTGGAGAAATGATGCATTGCAAATTTTTCCTGCATCTATTGATTGCCCCACATTTACCTTTATTACTTTACCATTGCTTCTTCACAAAGCAAACAGTGTTCTTTTCATCCTTAAATTAGCTGTCTGTGTTTATAGTCTCAATTTAATTGGCAGGTCATTCTCTGAGGAGCAATTTATTTTTCTTGTTCTTTCATTGGTTATCTATGAAAGTATGTTTAATGTCCATTTTATAGTGCATGTCTGTTAATTGCATCATTGCTTAAAGTACTTCTTCCTCTATATACAGATATTTCATGACTTTATGTATCTAACGCTGAGATATTTTTCTAGATTGCATAGTCTATTACCTATTAGATATTTATGCTTTTATAGCCCAATGATAAAATATATTTCTATCTTTCTATATTTTCCCTTAGATTGGTTCCACATATTTTCTGTCAGATCCTGAAATGATTCTCATGATTCAAATATTGCTGGTATTTTAGACTCTTTTCTTCATGCTCAGCATGAAAGCACTCATGTTTTATGGTGTTTACTGCCTAATGTCCTTGAAGATGTTTATGTATTCCCCTTTCCCTTTGCAATAGCCATAACTCTAATCTTATCATCTCTTAACTGGAAGATGAAAATAATCCCCTAAATGTTCTCTCTTTACTATGCTTAATCCTAAACCTGTTCTTCAGAGTTCTTCCAGAGCTCTTCATTACCTTGTAATATAAGCATATATATATTATATATATATATATATTCTTTTCTTTATTTTCTGAAACTTTTTCTGCTCCCAAAACCACCACCTTGAACTTCTGTACTTTCCAGAACATTCTAGACAATAGACATCTAATCATTTGAATAAACTAAATTTCCCAGGCAATAGCTCCTGTGATGACATGCTTCGATCTTGAAACTTTTGATACTTTTACCCTCTCACCTCTAGAAAACCAATTCATAGTTCAAGGTTTAATATGAAGGCAACCTCTTCTAAGAAAACTTTTCTTATACTTAAGAAACACTTCCCTGTCTTCTGTTTTCTCTCCTGATAGCTTACAATCTCTTGATGTTAAGGATTATGACTTTCCAGATCCTGAGGTCATTGTAGTGACTGATACATAGAAACCATTGATTATAATGCTAATGATGAAAACTATTTATTTCCTCTAGGTGGATGGATGCCTATGTGCATAGACTTATTTGGGCCCACTATTTCATAACTGCTTGTAATACAACTCACTGTGTGACAAGTGGTATTTCCAAGAAATTGTTTATGGGGCTTGCAGAAAGCATTACTGACATTTGACTAGAAAGTACACACACACACACACACACACACATACACAACAAATAGAAGCAATGCATATTTTCTTTACTCATAGATTGAATTTAAGGAAAAATTGATTTAGTTTTGATTATTTTATATTAAAGTTTTTGAAAATAAATAAACCTTTTTAGCTATACGGAACCTTGGAAATTGAAAATGTAATTGCCTGTTGCATGGTTCCAATGTATCAACTTAAAATTGAAAAACACCTTTTGCTTCTTAAAAGATAAATTTTATATCTTACCTTCTTGGCTATATTTGACACCTAGATTTTTGATTATATGAAATTTATAGAGACACAAATAAGAATTTACTTTAGCTGTAAATCTGATGCCAAATTTATTTTTATTTAAAACATTTTAATACATTTATTACATTCCAAGAATACCATATCTTTTTCTGCAATATCACTATACTTTTCTGTATAACTACAACAAATTATAATTCTGAGTATTTTTAATAATGGGAAAGTTCTTTGATTTAAAAAATGTTAACTTTTTGCCTTTACATTTACAACATTAAAATTTTTTAATTACTCTAATGACTTTATTAAAAATTTTCTGTGTATCTCTTGAGACACAATTGAAAAATGGCTAAAAGGAAGATATATGTGTATCTTATGTGAATTTATGTTTATGCATGTGGTAATTACAAGGAATATGTGTATGTGTATGTATGTTTTAGAATAATAGGAATACAAAATATTGTTGCTGGAATAAAATTGTTATACATTCACATCTGGAATTATTAGTGAGAAAGTAAGGGCAGAATAACTCTCTGCACACTCAGTTAAGTATGTAGCTTACAGCTCTCTTCTTGTTTTTCCTTTGTTATAGATTATGCACAATATCTGTAGCTAAAATAAATGTGAATGTCTTCTAGATATTGTGTACAATCTTTTTCAATTTAAGACTATTATTTTGAAGTAAATAACCAATTAGAAAGCAAGTGTTTTGTAAAATATGGTCTTTAAGATTTTAAACCCTAAGTAGTGTAACATTGAGCTTTTCAGAATTGTTTATATTTCTACTTTAGTTGAGAAAATGTGCTTAAATTATCAAATAGAAATACAAAGCTAAGATTAATCTACTTGTCCAGATCATCTTCAACTTAAAATGAGGTTACATCTTGATAAATTGAAAATCCTTAGCTTGAAAATGCCTATAATACAACTAATCTACAAAAAAAAATCATAGCTTAGCTTACTTTCAACATGCTCAGAATACTGACATCAGTAATCAAAAAAAATCATCTAACACAATCTTACATTATAATAAGGTGTTGAGTGCCTCATGTAATGAATGAATTGACTGCTATATATATTGTAGTGTATTGTTTTCCCTGTGACTCCTTGGCTGACTCCGATCTATGGATCACTGTTCTTACCCTGAATTCTGAGTTGTTATGGTACAATGCATAGCTCGTCCAGGAAAATATGATCATTTGAAGTTTAAAGGGAGGTTTCCACAAATGCATATTAATTTTGCACCATTATAAAGTTGAAAATCCTAGGTCAAATTATCCAGTTAGGAACCATATTATAAAGTGAAGAGTTTAGGGGTGTTTGTTATACTTGGTTGCTTCTCTTTTTTGCATAGAAATATTTTTTGCTTTTCATGGTGGAATAATTGCCTTTTCTATGAGGTGTTTTCAGGAGTCTATGACTTTTAATACCTTAATCCCTATCTTCTAAACTAGGACTTAGCAATTGACATTGTTATTGTCATATAAACACCTAACTTAATCACATCAAGGAAATTTTTGATTCAGCCTACCAAACACATATTCATGCATTTAGCCTATCCACAGTATTATCAATCATGGTGCTCTTAGTACTCCAGTTGGTATTAGTAGTGATGGAAGAGTAACTTGGATTAAAAGAAGTGTTTGAAATATGTTTGTTAAGCTATATTGAGAAACACTGAGTTGCTAATACTTGTAGAGAGAGACTGTAAATATATGTTATATATTTGGTGCACAGTGGATTGGAGCATAGTGAATCCTAGGTGCCATAATCTGTATAGGCAACACAGTGAGAGAAAGTGTAGTGTACTGCCTTATGTAGTTGGGCTATTCAGCATTTTCATATGAATGGGGACACAATTGCATAAATGAGAGAACCCAAAATGATGGAGTATGTAACAACTAATCATAATATTTGATATAGAAGACAAGACAATGTTTGATTGTTGGACAAAACATAGCTCCTTGTAAAGTAATACTGATTTTAATTGAATATACACTAAAATGGAAATCTTTCTGAAAATATGTCTGAAAATTGTGTGCATAGATAACATGTGAGTAGGAATGTGGAGGAAACAAAATTTTGCAGACTATTTAGGATTCTCTTAGTTTAGACAAGGGGCAAAGTGTTTATTTTCAGATAAAAAAGGAGTTAGGATTTAAATGCCAAGGAGTAAAATATCTTATTTACTGAAGGGAGTTTGACAATTGGAGCCTTTAATTGGATAGTTTATAAAGATAAAAACAAACTATTTTAGTGTTTATTAATTCAGATAAAACTATCCATTAGTTAGATTTCTTTTTAAATTATCTATTAGTTAGACTTCCCTAATTTTATCTATGAAATATAACTATCTGTAGCATATTTCACTTTGATATTTTTATTTTACAAATGAGGCAAAGATATGCTTATATTTTCTCTATTCCTATATGGATTTTCTTACCCCACTGCAGTAGTTTGCATATAATACTTTCTAATTCCTTCTCTCTCCTGATAAACATGGACTTTACTCAATATTGTTTTTAGCATATGTAGACCTATATTTCATCTTAAAAAGAATTTCCCTTTTATAGTTAAGAATAACTGAAATATGCTGAGCATGGAACAGCAAATATTAATAATGTTCAAAAAAAAAAAAAACCAAAGCCTGGTATCTGGTATTAATTCAAGTAGCAATCCAGAGGGATAAGATTATAGATTTGACTCTGGTAATGAATTCATTTCTCTGGGTTTCAACTCTATAAATGTTAATTGCATTTCAGTTCATGGGACACTAATGGAACTGATTCAGTGATACTTCCCCAAACTGGAGAACATTCTGTTTTTAGTTGGTAGCTCAATACAAGGAATGATTTTATATTTCTAACCATCAGACTGTTCCTAAGGAACATTAACACAGTTCTCTGAAGTACAATTTTCCTTGTTTCATTGTCCAGATTAGCTTTCCAAACCACTTTCAGGAAATGAAATAATTAACAGGGACATGCTGAAAAGTACATTTAAAAATTGTATTTATTTATGTGTATATACATTACATACATACATGTACATATATATGAGGAGATCTATATATAGATCTATCTATCTATATATCTATATATAGCTTACATTTTAGTGTACCTCAAAGTTAGGAAAAGATACATAAGCAAAGAGACAAAGATGGAAGTAAAGAAGTAAAACTATTTTTCAAATTATAATGGTCCAAGGTGATGTTACTGTAGTTAAGGCATTGAAGCCAACTTCCTACACTAGGAAATGTGTCTTCTGTCAGACTTGTTTCTTTTGCCCCATTTTTCCTTCAAGGCATAGATTTTATCAGAGCAGAAAGGAAGGATTGCCATATTCTGCTAAAGGAGGGAAGGAGGACCAAGTGTTGTGATTTGGGAAGACAAGAAGACATAAAGTAGGCAAACATGATAGAATTCCAAGTAGCAAGGATACCATATACCAAGACACTGGAGTATAAATTAACTCATCTAAAGTCCAGTCTCTGTGTCCTAAGGGTTAGAGTCTATCCTCAAAGTTATGAGAAGACCAAAAATAAATATAAAGAAATTTATTAAGAGCAAGAACTTGATGTTTGCATTTTAAATGGATATCCTCTGTTCCTTGGAAGGTAACAACCTATGCTATTACATGCAACCTATGCAATTACATACAACCTATGCAACCTATGTAATTACAACCTATGAATTACATGAGCAGAAATGGGATGGGGAGGCAAGGAGAGAGTTGATGGCATTCCTAGCTAGAAGAGACTGGTATCTGGATTATTAAAAGGAAGGAAAAGAGTATCTGGAATGCTCTATAGGTTTTAGCAAATGAGTACTTCCCAGAGCCATTCAGTACAACTAGGATTGAGAATGTCATTCAGTGTGGAGAAAAAAAAACTATCATCTTTTCAAGGCTAACATTACCAATTCCTTTTATTTCTTACATTCACTGAGTCCAGAAAACCATGGTATTTCAATTAAGTTTTCTCTCTCCAGTGTTTCTAACCACCACCCCCCTCTTCTATAAATCCATTTCTCCTAAATTGTAGAAGATTAACATATTGACTTATGTGACCCTGGGGCCACGTTCTGTTTATTGTACAAGATAATGATGATTTATGCCAAACCAGCTGTAAAAATACACTAACACAGGCCTCTCAAATTAATAGATGTATTCTTATTACTAATAGTAGCACTTGAAAGTGTTTAAGAAATTTATTGAAGATGAACCAGTTTATATTCAATATAAGATAGGACATATAGTTAAATTATATAATAACAACTAGAAAGACATGAAGGAAGATGTTTTTGGAGAATACTTAGAATAATAAAATAGATTTAAATCATTTAAAATTAAATTTGAAAATGTAAATTATTAAATTGGCCACAATGTCCATTGGATGTTCATCCCAAGGTTTCTAAAATATGATTTTACATAAGCATATTTTTAGGGTTCATGCTAATATGTCTCTGTTACTTGTGATGGCAAATCCTAGAATGCCCTCATCTTCATCTTTCTGACTCTTCAAAACATTTTCTTGTATTTAAATTCCTGTTAATTGATTCAAGCGTTTAGAGCTGAAATTGCTCCAAAGATTGAAGAGCTTTACACCTCTCCTACCACTTATCATATCATCTCAAATTTCACATTTCTAATTTACTATGATTTAATCTACTGAGAATGCAATACCCAAAGGCAGATACTTTATTTGTGCATTATAGATGAATTGCTCTGAAGATTGTAATCATAATTATACACCATTCCACATTTCATCTGGAACTGCTCAAAACTTTAGTTAAGCAGAAATTGAAACAAGGGAATGTAAACTGTTTTATAATCTACCTGTTGTCACTAACTTGAGCATTTCTCAAGAGCTTCACTTTTCAATTAAGAGTGCTTTTGTACAAAAAACATTTGAGCTTCTAGAAATCACAACCCATGGGAACTTCATATATTTGTTTAGAAATAGGTGCAGCTTTGGATAAAAATCAGTAGATCTTTTTAGCAGGAATACAGTTATGGAATATGTTTATGCACATAGTAAAATGTCTAAGATATTTGATGGTTCCCCATCAAATTATAAGTTTTATCTTTTACCAACAATATCTTGTACTTGTCTGAACCTGAACAAGTGTTTTTTGAGAAATATGACATTTCTATTAATTAAATGGACATTTTTCTTGTTACTCTGGAAATACTCAAAATGTTCCTCTTTAGGTTCACTCCATGATTAATCCATTCCTTTTCTTACTCCTGCTACTCTTTCTGCTGTCCTAATAAGACCCTTAGTCCTCTCATTTGGGCTATTAAAATGGAACCCAATTGTTTTACTTCGCACCTTGTCCCAGCTTACATCCATCATCCACGCCATAGGCAAGGTGAACTGTCTAAAATACAAATCCAAGTCTGTCCCTCTCTGAATAAATAAACTCAAACTTGCTAACATGTAGAAACCTGCAACCTCATCTTAACTCACATCTCCACTAGTCCTGATTTCACCTTTCCTTGCTTTGCAGCATACACTCTGGGAAGATGGGTGGTGATGGTTATCTGTAGGGTAAACGAGTTGGTCAGGCTTTTTCCACTTTTAGCCTCTATAACCAGCATGGAGTATTGTGTTCTCCCCAGATTGTACTTACCTGTCCTAGTGGGTGCGCACATATATGGGTGGGCTCTTGTGTGTCTGGGAAGCTAAAAGCACAGTCTTGCTCTGGGGGAGGGTAAAGAGAGCAGGGGTGGATGTGGTGGTGGTGGTGAGGAGAATTCAAGAACATAAAGGAGAATAGAACTTGAGAAACTCAAGTGTCTGTTTCTTTGCTGCCTATTTCCCCCCCGTTGATTATTAAAAATTCGATGGAGATAATTCCAAGGGCCCCAGCCTTTAGCTGCTAGAGCTGATAATGAACTTTCCTAGACTGAGATGTTATTAAACAGTATTTTTATCCATATGATCTAATATTTGTGATGTAATTTGTGTATTTAATCATTCTGTACTCTGTCAATCTCATCTCCCTTTACTTGAATAATTTCTATAAATCATTGGGATGATGATGATGATGATGATGATGATTGATGATGATGATGATGATGATGATGATGATGATGATGATGATGATGATGATGACAACGACGACGACGATGATGCGGCAGAGGCAGGGAGCCTCTCTTGAAGAAGATTTCCATCAGTGGCATAATCCCATCATTTTAGGAGGAAGGCTATGCAACCTTGCTTCCAAGCATACTGAGCTGTAGAGACAGGTGTGCCCTGATTCATCCAGAGACTTCAGGTGCTCACTCTTTGCTTGGCACTTAGCAGTAACATTTGTTGGTTGAAGTGAATTAAATGAAGCTCATGATTTTGGTTTTCCTTGTTTGCTATCTTGCAAATTAAGCATGTTTGGCACAATGGCAGCTGCAGGTGACTCACATATGGAGGAACTGACCCAAGGAAACAGTCTTTTCCTACCTTCATTTTCACTTGAAGTCAGCCCACTGATTATAAAAAACAGCTTTTCATCGCTAAAACTGATGTTGCCTCTGGTTTGTAGGTCAGGATTCTTGACATCTAGAAGGTGAATGTCAGGATAACTGATGTAACGTAAGAGTGCTGTCTGTATGTGTATTCTAAAGAGTCATTTCCAGCTTTTCATGGGACTATTCTCATTGGTGATAACTTTCATATCTTTGTAGCCTAAAAGTAGATCAAGGTTTTCATTTTAAATAGTATTAGACTTTTCAAAGTTTTATTTTTCTCTTATGTTGATCATGCTTCTTGTTTTTATTATTTCCTTTTTACTAATTTCTTAGAGGTTTCCTTGGACATTCTTCAGTAGTTCATGTATGACCATAATTTTCTGTAACAAATTAATGACACCATTAATTTGAGAGGTTTTGAGAGGCTATCTTTTCATTATTAGTGATTTAAAGTGTTTTATAATTTCCTTTTAATTTAAATATTTAGTCTATTTACCAAAAGAAAACTGTCTATATCTGTCATATCAAATTTTTCTGCTTGAGTCTTTGAAAGTTACCTTTGTGTATAGATTTTTGACAATGTGAATCTCACCTGGTATTATTTATTATAGAATAAATAGTTCTTTGACAAAAACATATATCCTGGATGATATAAGCAAGGATTTTGGTAATAAAGCAAGATACATAGAAAAGCAGATATACCAGTTTTTAAATTCAAGTAATTATTGAGTAGGGATAATTAGGAATTTATTCCATCAAATGAAACTGAAAAAATATCTTCAACACCTTGTCTGACACAGCTGTGGTTTTCTTTACGGCTCACTTTAGACTTATACCAAATGCTCTTTCATTTCTTAGAACAAGATATGACCACCTCCACAAATTATGTCAGTTTTATAGTTATATGTTTTTTTCATGAACGTAAAGGCTACTAGGCTTCAAAAATAAGCCACAAGTTTTTAAAATGAAGGTTTTAAAAACCAATCTGATTTCCACTCCACCTATAACTATGTATATCTAAAACAAATAACAGATGGTGTGTGGGGAGGGTAGGAGGGTAGAACACATCTGAAATGGAAATTCATGGAACTTCTTTGACTTAATCAAGTTATCTGCACATTACATTATTTACAATATCAACACTGGGCCATTGAATGACCTCTCTCCATTTTTTTTACTTGTCCAAGGACACTTATTAAAGATACATGTAGAATAAGTCAATACAAATTTTCTGATTTCTGAAGATCCCATCTCTGAGACCTCTATTTTCACATTTAATGAGTCCCACATTTTCCATTTTTTCACTACTTTCTATACATCCTCAGAGTCACTATGAATATATAGGAACACTAAAGCTTTTGCTTGCTGATTTAGTGTCTGTATTTAGTTTACTTGTAGTGGTTTCAGAAAGAGAAAGGGTTTTTCTCAGGTTAGCGCCAGCAACAAAAATGAGATGGTGGCACTGGAAATAAGATTTATGGATTCTTGCCAAAAAGTTGATACAACTTCCAATGATGAACAACAGCTTTGTTTCAAGTTTGGGTGATCAAGAATTGTTTGGGAGCATATAAGAACAGTGAGCATCCTGCTTACCTGATGACAATTCGGTGCTAGGAACTTTGATTTATAAAGTTGTTCCCTTACTTGGCAACTTTAAGCTTTCATCCTTACTCCAATGTTGGAACCATCTGGTAGCCTGCCATGGGTTTGTGCTCAGAGAAGGTGCTCTTAAGTTATGTGGTTTTACTCTCCATGCGCTTCCAAGGAGTAACAAAGGACACTTCCATTTGAATCTATCCAGATAAAATACTATTGTTGATTTTAAAGTTACAAGTTTATAAATCATTCCTGAACCCTAGCTAAACAAGTTGTCAATTTTTTTTTTGTAGTTCATAGGGAAAGATGCTATGTTCTAGTCATCAGTGATCTCCTGTGCCTATCTAGGTAATCTTGTCAACAATTGCAGTCTACCACAGACAAACAGCGACAGGGTCTTATGAACTGGTCAGATCTTCAAGTTGTTTGACTGGTCTAGTTAGAAATATGATGGTGAAAACATTCCCTTCTTGCTACACTGTAAGCTTCCTGAGGATGGAAGCAATTGTAATGTTTGAATTTCTATTTTTCTATCTTCTATTCCTATTCTTCTTAACTTCTGATCCATATTCTCCTTAATACCCCCCCCCCACACACACTCCACCCAACATTTTCTTCAACTGATATGGCCTCTTTCTGACTCCAGCTTCATTTATGCAACAACCTACCTGACATCTCCATGTGGCTGTCTTAGAGACAATACACAGTCATTCTTGTCCAAAATAAGATTCATTATTTTGGAAACCCATTCCATCCACTGGTTTCTCATCTCTGTGGTGGGCATGTGTTCTTTTCAATTTGCACAGGTTGAAATCCTATGGGTCACTGCAGTCTACTGTTTCTATCACATCCTTTCACCAGTGCCGTTATGAAACCTTATAGCTCCACCTTTGAAATGTAGCCACATTTGACCTCGTCATTGCTACCACTGTGGTCTCTTCTACCTTCAATTTCAACAGTGGATGCAGAACATTTCTCTTAAAAGAGCACATGGATATGTCACCCTTCCATTTTAGATCTTCATTTCTTTCCCCATTTCATGCAGTTCAAATGCCAACATTTTTTGTCATGACTGCAAGACGTTCTAGCCTCTGTCCTCAGAGCTGCTCTGTGCTCATTTCTTGTTACTCTCCAGTCATACACTTGTTATTGGTGATAAGAGAATCATGTGCCCTTCTTGGAATGACATTCTTGAGATATCGCTGGAGCTGTTTGCTCTGCCTTGGATGCTCTCCCTGAGATACACACATGATTAACTGCTCCATCTCCTTCAAACTTTCTATTCAAGTCTTCCCTTCATCATCTCCCAGGCTGCTACCCACTGAACACTGAATTTTACCCATCTTTCTCCTCACATCATTCTTTTTTTTTTTCATTATCCTGCTCTACCTTTTACTTCAGTACTCTTGTCATATATTAGTGTGATTCTTTTTTTAAAAATTATAATTACATTGGTATTGTTCATTGTCTATTTGCCCTACCCCAGAATGTAAAATCCACAAGGGAAAAATCTCTGTTATTCACTGTTTTTCAAGTGATTAGGCAATACCACTTAACCATATTTATTAATATGAATAAATATTTGACAAGAATGAAGGAATATTAGTAGGATTTTGAGGTATATTTGCAGTAGAATCTCACATGCAAACTTTTCAGGAACAAATGCCAGTGATAATTGGAGAATATTTGGTTGATATGATTAAAATAGCCAACAGAAGGGTTTTGTAAGTTGCCCCAGGCTGTCTAGGGTAAGAAAGTAGGCTGAATCTTACATTGTTTCCTCCATAGGAAATACTATCGCAGGTTACCTGCCAAGAAGGTTTTCCTCTGAGGTTCAATGACATTGTCACCTTCTCTAGAAGAAAGTTCCCCTCTGCCTTCAAACATATGCTAGATGTAACTGCTTTGTCTTGTATCTATGACTAATTTTCTTGTCTAAAAATTTAAAAAAATCAAGGCAACATTTCAAGTACATAGACGTTTAACAGGTATATGTTTCCTGTTATTAAAATACTCTCTTTTAACCATAGTTTCCCTCATTTGACATTCACACAAAAGTTACAGAAGGAACCAGCATACCTTCATGCAAATCTAAGTAGAAGGCACCATTTTTAGTCATTTGTCTGTTGTTTTTCAGTAGAGCCAGGTACTAATAATAATTTTATTTTAAAGTAAAAGCAGTAACATTTTTGACTCTAAAACTGCTTTCCTAGCAAAAATAATATTCACATTTGTCTTCAAATTATTATAATTTGCCTATTCTTATTTCAGCTTATTTTTTACCAGTTAATACCATCTTGGTGGTGGATGTGGTATAGTACACCTGATAAGGTGGGACCCTCTATGTCTAAATCATAGTGTGTTGAACCAATGTTACCTTACTAAAAATGTATATAAAAATAATTTAAAACTTTCTTTAAAAATGACAGTAAACTGCAATCATATTTTTTAAAGTGAATATGAAGGTTGTTTTGCTGAAAATCTTCACTGGTTAAATTTACATATTTTAAGATACTGTTTAAATAACTTAAATAGTTTTATAGTGTAAAAATGATCTCATCTTTATTTAAGCACTTTCATTATTTTCAACGATACACATATCATCTAAATTTGCTATTTTACAATTTTTGTTCCTATTTTATGAGCCGGGAAAAATCACTTAGTCTCAAAATGGTCATTCTAAGATAATACCCAAGATGGAGCCTCGTGTGTCAGGACTTAAGTTATTTTATTAGTGTTTTTGTAGATATCTACACATAACGGTCTTTTCTGTAGGAGAACATTCTTTTAGTTTTAGGGATGTCGTGGGTGAAATCTATCAGAATAAGTTTAGAAAGGGATGTGACTGTCTATATTTTTATGCACATCTATTTTTGTATGGGTATATGCAACTATGTTTATCTAACCAACCCATTTATGTTCTTAGGCTTATAAATAGTCCTGATAGTTATTTGTAATATAGGCTTATCATCTGTATTCTACATTTGGTTAATGGTTTTTAATTGTTAAAAAAAAATCTTATAGTGATATCATATATGTATTCATTACATTCACAGCTTAATTGGTATATTTGTCCTTCTTGGGGACTAAGAATGAACCACTTAATAACAATAATTAGAAATAACAACTCCTTGCTTCTCAAATTAGAAAGAATTTAGGAGTGAGTTTGAATATAACTATAGTCAATTTCACTTTATATGACCTCTGATTTTAAGCTTCTAAAAATGAAGGTTCTTATGTTTTTAGCTTTTCTTTTTTAACCAACATATTCATTCAGGATACTAGAAGTGCTAGGGAGATGTATTTTTCACAAAAATAATAAGCATTGAGATTAATTTTAGATTTAAAAAATCTCAAATATGTTGAAGTAATGGAAAACTCAAGGATATACTTTGAAAATATTTTAATTTGTGCTAAGTGACACATAACATATAGAACAGAAAATATTGTTCTAAATAAGGATAAATATTGGTTCATGACATTTTTGAAGTAAACACTCAATGATTGCTTATTGGCTTATTGGGAAACCTATGTAGTATCCAGTATATTAAGAGTAAATTGCTTGTAGAATATACTCCAGAAAGATACGTTTGTCTCTGAAGAGATTGTTTCAAATATAGCAAAAATAAAGAATAGCTTACCTAAAGTAAATGCGATAGCATTTTTTTAATTCAAACTCATATCAAACTTTTAGCAGTGAACTTAGAAATATAGTATGTACATATTCCAGTCCTCTGTGCTATGCACCCAAACCCTACCTAATGTTAAAATGAACTTTTACTTCAAAAAATAAGACTGATTAGATTACATTTGAAATGATTTATGTTGAGTGTTGAAAGTGACTATATATATATATATATATATATATATATATATATATATATATATATATATATATATGAGAGCCACTGAACATTTTTGCATCAAAGGTAGAAATGATCACAAGAAGATAATCAAGTGCACTATGAATTGATGGCTATTTGGATGTATTTTTTAGGATAGAATAACTAAAGGTCAGAGAACAGAATGTGATCTTGAGCCATAAATCTGAGTAAGAGTTGATGAGCTGCAAGTTAAGATGACAAGACTACAAATGGTAATGTTTAATGGGAAAAAATTGGAGAAAAATAATCTTTAAATATTGACCTTAGATTGAATATAAACAATGAAAAGGGATTTGATAAAAATGAGCTCTAATTTTTCTAGTTTGGGATCATGGAAGTTACTTTAAAGAAGTTACTCTAAAGAAGATGATAGAATTTCTGGTTTGGAAATTCTAAGGATCACACGATATCAAGCTTGGTACACTTGAGGAATTTAGATGTTTGGGATGAAAGATTAAATTGAAATGACACTATTATAATGAATGACAGCTTTGTAAACTTAAACCAATTCTCACATTAGAACTAAAGTAACATTTTAGAAATAATGAAAGCTTGTTTTTAAGCAAAAATAAACTGTTTTTAAGCAAAATTATGTGATGTATACACTACTCAAACATGTGGTTAGACTAAAAGACTGTGTAGACAGAAGATTTGCTCTTTCACCTGATCTTTGCCATCCCTTCTACATGTCTCAGAAGTAGAATGCGTGAGTCTGATACTAGGCAGGAAAATAAAACAAGCTTTGCTTTATGATTAAACTTTGCTTCAGGGAAGAAAATTATGAAGATAATTAGATTCCAAAATGAAGAGATATTTCTGTTCCTGTAGAAAAAACATGATCAACCAAGAAGATAGTTAGATCTCCAAATAAAGAGATATTTCTGTCCTCTGTAGATAAAACAGCATGATCAAGACTAATCAAATTTGCTTTTAAAATGGCTTGAACTGTTTAAATCAAAAGTTTGGTTTCTCATTTTCAACATTTTTACATCTTTCACAATTAGTACATCTTTTCACGAAGAAATGATTCTATACAGTAAAAGACCATCTCGCCTCTGGGCTATGAGCCTCAAGAGGGAAATGTACATGAACTCACTTCTCATTATACTGCCAGTCTCTAGCAGGATCTGGCACTTTGGAGCTGGTTTGAATTTCAGCTTTGCTGTTACAACCTGCATGGCCTTAGGCAAGTCAGTTAATCTCTCCGTGGCTCACCTTCTGCAGGTTATAAAATATAGATAATAACATAGAAATTCTGGCTAATAATTGACTTTATACATGGGAAATCACTTCACAATTCAAACACCTATGTGCATGTGAATCCTGGCATTACTTCATAATATTTCTCAGAGACAAGTGACAAGTGAATGATAACATTCAGTTATTCCAAGGATTAATATATAGACTCTAATTAACTCTCCTTTTACTGCTACTGCAAGTCAGCATGGATTTGAAGTATCTAGCATTTAGCTAGATACATCAGATAATATTTATGTATTGAAGGACTTGCTTTATTTGTTGATTCTTTTAAATATAGGATAGAGCATTTATTTTTACTTATCATTTAATGAAGTACTGCTGTTGTGTGTCTTTGTTAAGAGTTTGACAGTATAGGGTTTCTTCCTTCAAGTGTTGTGCCCTGATCTCTCCAACCACTGGAAGCTCCCATAATCCTCCACCATTGGCCACTGTGCTTCCTTCCCGCTGTCCAACTTTTCTCTCTGCCCCCCCTTTCTGGTTGTTGAGCTCTGTGGTCATGTTTCAGGGGTTGGTTTTAATGTTTGTCTTTGTCTAACCATTTGTGTATTTCTCAACATTTCACAGACAAATGAGCACTGATGTTTGTTGGAATGGAACATTTCTTAATCTGGTATAATACAATTGTGTCATTCACTGAAGCCTAATATAAATTCTCCCAAATTCATAACTACTTCTAATTATATTGATAGGCTTAGTGAACAAATAAAGCGTACACATACACACACAGTAATGGGTGAATTTCACTTCTCCCTTTTAAAAAAGCTATTGGTATAGTAGCATTTGAAAATTAAGTCACTAATCAAAATGAGGCAATCAGTATACTTTGTTGCATGTCATTTTAAACAGTATTTGTTGTGCATGGGTGAATACTGGATTTTTCCAAAATGCAGTTTTGTTTAATTGGGATCACCAGATGTTCCATTTTTACTCACAGTCTCTTCTATCTCAAATTACTGCTTGTTTAAGTTTAATTGTTAAGAATACCATCTCCACTTTTATTCTGAAAACTGGAAAACTGAAAGAGATTTTGCTGTTACTTCCATGTCATCCTCAAAAAAGCCAAAACTAGCATCATTTGAAGCACATGCTCGCAGCAGTGGCAGCGATGATGCAGCTATCCTAATTGAGTCTCAGGTGTGGCTTCTCAAGCCCGTAGTTGATAGTTCTGCTCTAGATCTCTGTGTTGATTGCCCTACAAATGGGCCTTGATACTCATGCCTGCATTGTCTGATATTATATGCAAATCTGTGCCATGTGTGAAGCAATTCATTAACTCTTTTCCTGTATTGTTATTTTTGTTCCTCATTGTTAGGAGGAACAGAAAAACATTTGATTATTTGATCTAATTATACTATGGTATAATGGCAACTATTAGAAACATGAATTTTTAAATATATATAGATATATTTCAAAACTGACAATAGAAGGAAAGTACTAATGGGGGGAGAGTGTGGGGAGGAGTAAGAACAAAGAGGGGAGGAAGCACAATGGAACAAGGTGGTGAACTAGGAGTGATCTGGTGGTGGGTCCATTGTGGTTCTCTACCACACGGGGCTATCTAGTGTTACCTCAATTAAAAATATATTTAATTTAAAATGAACACATTAGTATAAAAAACAAAATGCAGTGTCATAGAAAATAAAAGAATGTGTATTTCATCAACTTGACATGTATTGGCAGAGACGCCTCATCCCTTAACTCATCAAGAGAAAGGCAATAAAATCTGATAATGATCATTTTTCTTTGAGCAATGACTACATGTTGGACATGTACAGTGAGTAGGCACTGTCCCAGGTGCTGGAGCTAAATCAATGAACAAAGAATGCTATAAGTCACTGTGGATCTTACAACCTAGAAGCTTCCCAATGTGTAACTGAAATGTATATTAGCATATTAGAAGGCAGTGATTACTGCAAGAAAATGATGAGACTGAGAAATGGAGGGTGTTTGAGTTTAAGACCTGATGTGATAGATGGGATTGGCTGTAAAAATAACACAGTGGAACCTACTATAGTAGGACCACTGAATGAAGAGCATTGAAAACCAGCACAAGAATTTTTTGTCATTCCTTAAAAATCAAAAACACTGCCGGTGATTGATTCTATGATAGTGCATTGAAATATGCCAAGTCAGAAAAACGCATGAAATTCATCTTCCAAGTATGCTGTTTGAGATGGGCCATTAGGGATGCAGCAAGACCCATTCAGACTAGCTTTCCATAGTCTAAAGCAAAGGAATGTGGAATGTGAAGCATGTGGATGGGATGTGAAGGCGGTCCTACAAGGAAGTGGGGAACTGAGGTAGCTGATGAAGTTTGGGGAAAAGAACATGAATAAAGCAAGCCAGGTGTTGCTTGGAACAGCGTGGGGTCTTCATCCACCTTAGGAAATACCAGGAATAAATGCACCTCTGACTTCTGTAGAGTAACATCATCATTGGAGAGAAACAGGGTACTTATACTTCATTCGTGTCTATCTTTGGATGAGCTTTGGAGGGTGACTTCCTTATACTTGGCTCCATGAGCAAACAAAATATCTGTGAGACAGAAGACACCTTCAGAGAAAGAAATACAAATGCTGTTGATCAGAAGCTGAGCAATCATTCAAGGAAGTGAAGGATTGAGGAGAAAAGCAATGTGGAGAATGAATCAACAGTTTTCATGCTACTGACCAACGCTAAATGCCTATCATGGTGATCTCTTGAGAGTTATAAATTAGAGGTGAAAAGTTGGAAAGAAATAAAAGCATAGATACAATGTAAACAATAATTGAAGAAATTGATTATATGTGATACTGTAGGTCTCACCACAGCTAAACAAAGTCTTGTTGTGGTTGAGACCAGCTCTTGCTTGCTGACAGAGAAGGAGGTGACACTTTAGCAAAGCAAACATATCAAGTCACAGAAACAGTAAATAAAAACCCTGGAAAACCAAACCAGGGCTCTGACTTCAGATGCTCTGTTCCTTCCTATTAGCCGGGGCCTAAAATCTTTCTGGCGAATCTCTTGAATAATTTTGCTTCGCTTTGCTTTGGTTGGTGATGGATCACCTTTAATTTGTGTTTCCAACAGGAAAGACTTTATTGTTCTCTTAGTCTCACAGGAAAATGACATTGCATGGGTTAATGGGTTTTATGTTTTAATTTTTCCCAGTAGTATTTCTAAGTGCCTGCCTTCACTCTAATATTGTAGTCTTATTTATGATGGTTAATAATGATTCCATCAAATACGTGCATAATTGCCCCTTTGGTGTGAGATAGCTACAGGAAGTGAAATTATTTGAAATTATTTTAAACATTTTCTACAACCATTAGAAGTTTTTATAATTGTAAAATGACAAAGCAGAAATGAGTGAATAATTGGTGATATACATGCTGTGTATCACAGAGTGGTAGGTTTTCTAATCAATTGATTACCAGACACAAATCTGGAGCAAGCCAGGTCCCATGACTTTGGCATTGTCCCTTAGAAATTTCCAAGAAATACCCTGGCAGATGAGATATTTAAAAGTGACCAGAAGGTATCCTATTTCTTATCACTCTCAGGTTTGTGATGGAGAGTTTATGGTATTGAATGATTATGAATAATATGACTTTCCTTTCCTTTGTTTTTTTCATATTTAATGATTTTTTAAAAGAAAATCTGCAATGTTAAATTTGTTCGATATTCCTTCTCCTTGATATTGTAGCCTTACCAATTAAGCACTGATTGTCTTGGTAATGCTTTGGAAATTTATTTTGTTTTCTCTTTTGTTGAGTTTTTGTAACAGAATTTTATAACAATAATTTTATAACATCTCACTATTTTTATTCAAGCCATTTCTGACTGGTTTTAGCCAAATAGCGTTGCCTTGTAATGTTTATGAGTGTCAGGTGCGCATCCTTAGAAATCATCTTCTGTGTAGACCCTGTCACGTTTCTCCATCAAAAGTTCAATGTGTCCTTCACCAGGAGCACTTTCACCCAGTGTAGCCATCCTCTTCTCTCTTGCCTTCTGCTAACCATTCATCATTCCTACAGTCTGAAAGCTCATGTTCCATTTCCTTAGTTTATCCATTTGTTTGTTTTCTCTACATACCACTTCAGAGTGAACACTGTTTCCATGTTCTACAGCCTGGTGCTGCTTCTAGCTTTGTGAAATAATTCTTTAAAAGTATGTACCACAAACTGGGTGTAGTGGCATGCGCCTATAATCCAAGTGCTGGGAGGTAAGAGGCCAGGGATCGCTTGAATTCACAGATTTAAGACTACCCCAGACAACATAGTGAGACCTGGTCTTGAAAAAACAATAAATAAATAAAAGTGTGTACCACAGACTCTAGTCATCTGCCAGTGATACCGATGACCTCATGTAATTTTGTTACCTTCAGTAAAATTCAGTAGAGAATTTCTGCCTTCTGTCCATTTTCAGTTTGGCCATTGTTTTTCTTTTGAGGTACTGCAATTGAGGGGGAATGGGGAATGTCTTTCCTTACAAAAAATTAAGGTAACATATTTATAATTTATTTTTATGACTTCTGTATTAAAAGTTATAAATTATAATACTCTTCTGTATTATAAATTATGAATTTATAATTCATCATTTTGGAATTTCACTTATAGCACTAAAGTTCCAAAGTCAATTTTGGAGTTTTTGTTACCAACATAGAATGGCAGTTTAAACCCAGAACTTTGGAATAGCTGCCTTAGTAAATCATAAAAACTTAGTAAATCATAAAAACCTGCATATATCTGTCTCTAAAATCTAAAATCTAAATAATAATTAAAAAAACTAAAAAATTTTCTTCCCCTAAAACAAACCTTATAGATATAATCAAATGAATTATAAAATTATATTTGGCATTTAGGCAGATTATGTACTTTATTTACAAGTCATTATGCTTTTTCACTCTGTAAGCTTGAAAGTTCCATTCTGCATAATTGGAATGATCTGTCAGAAAAAAAAAAAAAGAAAAGCAATATTCAGAGAGCGTACTGACAAGGATGGCTTGTAATTAGTGCTCATTTTAGTTCTTTTGTCTTTGTGTATCCCTTTTCCATAATATTTTTATATTTCTTTAAAAATCTTTCACCAAACAGGATTCTTTAGCTGATGATCATAGGCAATGCAGAACTCTGGAATTACTGGTATAAAGGGAGGAGGAGTGAAGTCTGAACAAACCAATGAGAATGAACTTGGCCTAAGTGTTTCACTCTCTAACTAAAAAATAAAGTGCTAATGTTAACCCTCCCAAAAAAACTGTAGTCCAATGTTGATTCAAATTTCATTTCAAGAGTTCAGATTTTTAATTCTACACATAAGTTATAATGTAAATAACAATGAGCAAAGCTCCATGCCTTTGTGCACAATCCTGTAGTTTCCTTCTTTTTTCAGTTATTCTATTCCTGTTAATTTTAGTGAGCTTTTCCTCATTTGAAAGGGAATCGGCTAATATTTCTTCATTTTTCAGAACCCCACCCTTCATTGCATCCCTTCATTTATTTACCTGTTATTACCACTTGACAGCAGATTTTCATGTTGTGGCATTATATATTTTATTCTTTGTATAATAATATTCTAATCCTTTTATCTTTGCTACAGTCCTTTTTTCCTCCATACTTTTTGTGCCAACAGATTTATGACTAGCCTCATTTACCATGGTCAATCCAGTACTCTGTAGAAATCTCAAGTACCCAACAGAGGGAATCTTGATTCGCATACTCTGTGCTTCACTTCTGGACAAATTCCTCTTTCCTTGCCAATTGACAAATACATGTTTATCTAGTTAATTTTGAACTTTCTGTTTCATATTCTTTCTCCAATATTCTCTGGTTGCATTTGCTCCTTGTATCTTGTGCAAATGCCCAACCTTTAAATCCATATTCAACCTAAATGCCTTACTTGTATTTTCCAGTGTTTATTTTTAGAAATATATAACATAGTTTGCAATCATTTTACAGGTTCTTGAAAATTCATTCTTTTTTTCTCAGTTTTTGTGTATAGGTGTGTTTGTGTTAATACATTTCCCATTATGTTTCAGGTATTCCATTCATTTAGGTATTTATTCATTTTAGGTATTCTATTCCTTTATCTACTTTTTACCTACTCAGTAATGTAATCGACCATAGATGGAGAAGGGTAGATTAAAATCTATTATCAATGTTTCTTTTTCTAAGTCAGCTAATATTTTCTGCAATTTTAGCTCTACTAGCGTTGCTGTTTTTCCTTTGGAAACATAAAATATTTGTCCGTGTTATATTTTTTATTAGAGAAACCACATTTAGGATTACAAAGTACACTTTTTTCCAGTCACTTTCAGTGTTTTCTTCCCCCCCCCCCCTTGAATTCAACCATGGAGTTTTATATAAGATATCCACCTTTCAGTTTGCCCATGGACATTTTTCTGTTGCTTTTGCAGCAAGCCTGACTTCTTTTTCGGTTACTAGATGTGATTGACAGGAACTGAAAATGAGCTTTGTGTGTATTCATAAAATTCTGTGGATTACTAAAGTGAAATAAAAAGACTTATGTGAAGTGCAGATTTTCATACACAAGCTGATCTCCTTAAAAATAGGCCCTGTGGGGAGCAGAATTCAAAGCAGCTAAAAGGCATATTCTGTTAGAACATGCTCTCAGCCTGCTTTGTAGACCCTTATCTCTCTAAGCTTTTATTTTGCAACCCCCACTACCCAGAAGTCATATGGCATGTAATCAAAAAGAGCAAAAGGACCTGAGGTGTTTGGGGTATGGTACAAATTGGTTGGCAGTGAAAGATGCTGTCATTAAAAAAAGGTGCAGAAAAATTTTGGTTCTCTCTTAGATCATAAGGAGGCTTGTGCTTGGCTCAAATATAATCAGCATTTCTACCACACTTAAAGGGTTTATTAGAGACTTCAAACCAATACCTCTAGATCCTTCGGGAACAACATATGACAATAGCTCATTGATGAGTAGAGAAGAAAAAAGGTAGAAGGGGAGAAGATGAGGAAAGGGGGAAACAGAAAAGAAAATTTATTCTTTTGATTTTGAAATGTATTTTAGATTTTTAAGTTTCCGGTGTTTGAGCAAAGACATTGTTGCAGAAGTGACATTGGTACTTTCAATGCTGTCATTTTGCATGTTTGCAGACAGTTAAGGTGTTTATAATCGTATTTCAGGACCACAGAAATGATTTTTTCCTCTTAAATGGTGAAAATTTGTAACTATTCTATAACCTGTTTTGAACATTCTGTTAATATTTATGAAAAACTTCATAACATGATTATCAGGAAATGATTTCTTTTGTTCTCTCTCACACACATTTGAACACACTTGAAATGCTTTGCTGTAGGGAATGTATTATAAAGTATTCTTATCACTTTAATGTTTCAGAAATGATCTGGAATTTTACTCATACCAAAGTTTTATATACAGTAGTAATTATGAAATATAAAGTGATTTTTAAATTTAGAAAATGTGCAAATGCTAATATACCAGATTGCATTAAGAACCTTTTATGGTGTAGAGAAAGATGGTTATATCTGCAAATGTCAGAGTGAACATTTATTAACTAAAGGCAACAGTCACTCTATAAGTAATTCAAGCTTTTAAAAGAGAATTTGTACTTTTTTATTTTCTAATTTTTTCACAGCTTTACTTCATTATAAGGGGTTGGTTTTTTTTTTCTCCAATTATAACTGTTGAGATAAAATTGATATGCATTATGGTATTTATTTTAGGGGTTATAACAGCTACAAACGCATGTTTCCATTCAGTGCCCACCACCAAAACCCCAGTAATATTCCCACCATATTCCATGTGATCCTCTCCTCCACTCCCACCCCACCAACTTCTCCTATTGGTGGCCTCTATTTTGCAGGTAGATAGCAAGTGTTACTGGTTTGGTTTTGCTGTTGCTTTGTCCTTTGTTTTGTCTCTGTTTTCCACATGTAAATTAAACCAATCCATGTTTGTTAATCTTTTTCTGACTGAATTCACTAACACCCATGTTGATGCAAATGCAATAGTTTTTTGTTTTTGTTTTTTAACACAACACAATCCTCTCTATTTTCATCCATGCTTGGCAAATGGCAAAATGTTTTAACATTGAGCAGTATAACCTTGTATATACAAGGCTATATATGGTTATATATGTATATATAAGGTTATATATATGTATATATATATATACAAGGTATGTTATATATATATATGGTATGTATATATATGTGTGTGTGTATATATATATCACATCTTTATCTTCTAATCTATTGTTGGACACTTAAGTTATTTCTATAGCCTGCCTCTTATATATAACCCTGCAATGAACACATGAATACATAATTATCTTTTTTAGTATTCTTGCATTTTTTGGGTAGATACTTAGGAGTGAAATTACTGGACATATGGAAGATCCATATTTAATATTTTGAGCACTTTCATCCTTTTTTCATAGGGACTGGACAATTGATAGTCCCACCAATGGAGAGTTCCTTTTTTCTCTATACTCTTGCCAACACTTGTTTCTAGTCTCTTTGATATGGACTGTTGTCATGGGTTGGAACTGATACTTCAATATTGCTTTAATTTGCATTACTCTGTTGATAAGTAATTACTTTTAGTTCATGTTCCCATTGGCCATCTGTTTATTTTCTTTGGAGAAATGTCTATTTAGCTCTTCTGTTCATGTTGTGATAGGGTTATTTGTTTCCTTTTTTGTTGAGTTATATGAGTTCTTTGTAGATTTTTGACATTAGCCCTTTGTCAGATTATGATGTGCAAATATTTTCTCTTATTCATAAGGTGCATTTTCTTTTTGATATTTTTTTCAACTCTACAGAAACATTTTAGTTTTATGTAGTCCCATATTTTCACTATTTAAAGTATTTAAAGTTATACTTTATTTCAAGGATGCCTTTAAACTTCTTCATTGTGTTTTAAGTGTATTAATTCTATGAAAATGGTATGTAGTTCATCAGGGAGTTAGACTGTGTTATTAGGCACAGCAAAAATAATTGCTCATGTCTGAAAAAATATACTGGTTTCCAGAAAGGGTGTGAGGGGAGCAAAGGTATTAGAACTGGAGTTCTGGTTGAAGGGTGAGTGAAGCTTGTAAAACATATGGGAGAGTGAAAACACGCTTCCAATATTATATAATTATGTAAACAACTGGAAAATCAACAAAATGAAAATAAATTTCATAGTAAATGATTTCATTTTGCCTTTTTACAGTTGGGTTTTGAAGGAGCAATATTGAATGCATTCTTTTTAAAATTCACATCTGATGTAAGCATTGACCGATATATTTCTTTATTTAACCAGTTTCTTCTTAATAATGTACTATTTTTTAAATTTTTACTGATTTTAAAGTAATGATAACATATAAATAAGATAATATTTGTTGATGACTCAAATAATGTATAAAATATTTATAAATAATTCAAATGTTTTTTGAAAGCACAATAAATTGATTCAGTTTTAAGGATAAACTTATAATGTCTATAAACACTTATTTTATTTTTAAGCATCCACAAATTATCTGGCATAATGAAAAGTATTTATTGTTGATTTTATGTTGTGCTTTGGTATAAAAAATTCTCAGTGGTCATAAAATAGGAAATTGCATATTAAAATTGCCTTAGTATTCATGCTTAAATGTAATCATCAGTCCAAGACACTTGATCTGTAATTCAAACCTCACTTTATTGGTGCACTTGTACAACATATTACATACTCATTAAAATGAAAAAAAAAAACCAGCTTTATAATACCACATTGCTTCATTAAAGCACATAATGCTTACTTTACAACATAGAATGCCTTATTAAATTGAAAATTCTTAACAATTATTGCAACTCCTTTGTGATGTGAGAAATTAAAATTTTTAAATGATGCTTGGCTTACCATGTTAGTCAAGGATTAAATATGTAGAATACGTTGTATAGTTCTCTTAAGAGCAAAGTATTTTCATTTAATGCTGCATACCTCTGATTTTCTTCCAGAAAGTACATTTTATCATCAGGTTCTCCTTTGGTTCTCATTGTTTTGAAAAAGGTGTTTTGCTAGGAAGTCTTCAGTAATTTTTTAAAAATGTTTTTGCATGCTAAAACTGTTTTTGCATCTATATAAATGGAGATAACAGTTTCAGTAAATGTTAGTGTGTTTTGTTTTAGAGTACCAACTTAACAAATATGTTATAAAATTTGACCATCTCATTATTAGTGACCAAATGCTAAGTATTGATAATTAAAAAGGTATATTTCAAATAAATGTTTATTAATAAATAATATACCTTAATTGTATTATGATTAAAGGGATTCTACCTGGTTAGCAATGAATATACAGGTTCCCCTAGACTTTTTCAATATGAATGATAAAGGTGAAGAGATAATGACAAAAAGAGGGAAGGATTCTGACTCAGAAGCGTATCACAACACCAGGGGAAGCTGAGGAAATAGCATGCATCCAAAGGGTTATCTTCAAAGAACTGAAAGATGATCAATGTGGCTAGGCGTTGGGAGCCAAGTGGCACATGGTGGGAAATAGTGGTGTGTTAGGAGTGTATGGGAAGTGTAATGGCCAAATAAACATGACAGATGTCAAGGAATGGTTTTAAGTATCAGTATGAAATGTACCCATTTATGTTTCAAAATAATTCCTCCAGCTTTGAACAGGTGATAAATAAGGTAAAACAATGACTAGACAAAATCAGAAGGCAAAGTTCATTCAAAGAAAATATATTCCAGGCATCACATTGTTTTGGAGAAAAGCTTAACAAGTGATTTTCAAAATCTTGTATTTTCAAAATTTTGAGTTTAAACATCTTGATTTTCAAAAAACTTGTATTGGACATATAATTAATTTGGGAAAAATAAGTTAAGAAAAATATTTTCTTCTTTCTCTTAGTTTGCCTAAGAGTTCAATGGTTTTTACTTTTAAAATAAGCCTCAGACTTATTTTCCTATTTGGAAATACTATTTTGAGCTTTGAGGGTCTTTGGCCTTTTCTTCTCTCTCTCTTTTTTTTTAATGTAGAATTATTTTGTTGTAATTTGTTTTGGTTGATAGTTGTATATGTAATCTTTGGTATGGTGCAATTTCAAAGAAGACTTTTACAGACAAATATATTCATTAATAGTCCAAATATTGCCAGATCTTTAGCCGACTTTGATGATACCGAGAAAGGTGTATCTCAACCTTGGATTCTTCTTCAAGGTTAAGGTAATACTACAGAAAGACATTCTCTCCCCAGAAAACCTATATAAACGCTCTTGACCAACTGAAATCAGGTAGCAAAACAAACAAAGCAGAGTACCTACCTAAACTTACAAGTGGAAGCAACTGACCCTTTAAACCCAGCCATTCCCCAGGTTCATCCCTAGCCTGCATGCAAGACCAAATTGCTTTGAAACAAAAGACAAAAATAAAATTTATGTACTAAAAAGAGAAAACAGTCAAGAGTCACGGAGGGTACAAGGAACCCCTTTGATCATTTTACCACACAGTTCAGTCTCAAAGTCTGAAAAACTAAGCATGTGGGTCCTTCAGCCATGTGTGTCCAGAAAATGGCACCTGTTTCATCTTCAAGCCAACAGAGGGAGATTCATATCAAACAAAAGAAACAAAGATGGCATCGTAGATCACCTCCAAAAGGCACAGCTCCAGCGTTCTTCCTGCTTTAATCCTAAAGCAGTCCAAACCAAAACTCACTCAAGACAACAACAGCAATCACTTTAGACATTGTACAGTGAAAACAGCAGCACTCCAAGTTCTCTCTGGTCTCCAGGAAATCCTACTTTTCAGTTTCAAAGTTAAAGCAAATTTCCAATTACTGAGTTTCCAAGTCAGCTTACATTACACAGATCACAAGTTTCTTCAGTGTGCTTCCCTAGGCTTCTCACCAGCTTGGGTTGGGGATGGAAGCCTATAGCATTGCTTCCTTCCCTTTTCCACAGCTGTACAGGGCAGCTGCAGCTGTAGGGCCTCCAGCTTCCTTGTTGCTCTGCTCCTTTCTCTCCCTTCTGTTGTCACGCTCCTTCCTAAACCCCTCTCTTCATCCCTAAATGAGCAACTCGGCTTCCCTTCTTCAAGTCTCCACCAACCAGGCAAAATGGCACAAGCCTAACACAGTTTTACAAAAGTAGGGCCATGGACCCCCCCAATTTCACACATCACCCCATCACATCTAATTAGAAACAAAAATAAAACTATTTGATCTTGAGATGTATGGAACCAAGAAAATAAAAAGAAATAGAAGAGGAAGAAGAAAAATTGTCCATTCCCCAAATTTCCCTTTCTAGTTCCCAAAGTTGAGAGTCTTTATTATGATGATAGTGGTGTGCAAAGTAGACTGGCTGTAAGATTTGAGACTATGACTACCCTTTGATCTGCTTTCCTTGGTTACTAGGACAGATTTTCCAAGGACTTTGTTTAAAATATTATTTGAGCATCTTCCTTGTATGAGGTGCTGTTCTAGGAACAGAGCATACAAAAGTGAACCGTGATAGAAATTTTTGACACTAGTTTTGCATTTTGATGAAAAGAGGCAATAAACAATGTTAACCAGTAAGATAAACAGTATGTCAGATGGTGATGAGTGTTTTGAGGAAACCAAGTAGAACCTTGGGGTGCTAAGTTGAGATTTAAACTAGATAATCTTGTGGCAGTTTAAAGATGAAATAATCTTGTGGCACTGCAAACTCTTTACCACTCTTCCCATAGGAGTTGGAGCCACTTTCTCAGTTCCCAGAAATCTGGACTACTTGTGATTAATTTTGACAGCAGAATGTGGCAAAGAATGTTGCTGTGCATTTCTGAGGTGTGAACCTATAAGAAGACTAGAAACTTGTTTTCTCTGTCTTGAAGCGCCTGTTTTGATAGAAGCCATCCATTATGCTTCAACATACTGCAAAGCATTTTAAACTAGACATTTGAAGAGGCCAGAGGAATTGAAGTATTTGTAGGAAGTATTCAGCCATTGCAGATATGCTAGTAAGTGAATCAACCAGTTCTGGACACCCTACTTCATCCAACATCCACACAAGTTCAATGGCATTCATCTTTTGGCTGCATTTGTTTCAATGATTTCAAGTGAAAACTGCGCACATGAGTAGAGTAAACCCACAAAAATGTGAAAAATCATTTGAAGCTAGCACATTTGGGGGTTGACCTGCTAAATAGCAAAGAATAACCCCCAAACATTTTAAGAACAATTTAGGCAAAGACTGAATTGTGAGGGAGAAAGGGGAAGAATACATATATTCATTGTTGATTGGTTTGTACATTCCACAGGAGATGAGGGTTTTAACTAGACTTCCAGAATCATGTGTTCAAGCAAGGTTAGGGCAATGAAAACCTCAGAGGTATCTGCAATTTGGAGCAGTTACAGTGTTCCACTTACCTCCTTCCAGGAATTGCTCTGATTATACATCATAAACATAACTCCACTGATTGGTTCCTCACCTAGGGGCTTATTTATCTCAGTCAGAAGAGTATAGTTCTAATCATTGTTGAAGCAATTAACATTTCTGCCTTAGGAAAATAAATTTAATTAATCAAAGCATTTTTGCTAAGTTCTGTTGAACAGTACTGAATGTTCTGTTATTGGTATCTTTAATGACTTTCTGAATTATTGATATTAGAGTAATAAAAATTTCAATCATAGAAATATTTTAAGGAAAAAATGGCCATCCTCTTCCCGAAAATTCATATTCCATGGATTTTTTTTAATATTACACTTTTTGATATCACTTCTCACTAATTATTTGCAAAATCACCCGTTTATAATTATACCTCCTTCATATTGCTGCTATGAAGAACACAACACTCAGTGTGTTCAGTCTTGGTTCTATTTCTCATGCATTGAAACTGCTGGAAAAATTCTTATTGCTGTCTTTCATGTTTTATATAATGTAACTATTTGCTTCAAATTCTTAGAGTAATTCCTTCTTAATCCATATATACCTATATATACATACATACATATATATATATATATATATATATATATATATATATATATAGCGCTTCTCAACATGTTTTAAAGCATGTTAGGAGTTTGATATGGTTTTATGTAATCCTTTGTGGAATCCATATGCTGCTACCATCTGTACATCTGTACATTAGAATCCACTGAAGCACTTGACAAAAACAAGACAAGGATTTCAGTACAGAGGAATCTGGGATCTCTATTTTTGACAAATCCCTGGTGATTTTGGTACCCAGCCACAAAATTAGGAGCATATAGAGAATCTTCCAAACCCTGCACGTTCTTTTTCCTTTTGAGAAACTGAACTAAAGCATACAGCTAAGAAAGGGGAAGGGAGGAAGAAGAAATCGGAAAGATTGAGCACAAAAGAGCAAGAGAGTTCATGAGTGATAGGGTGGTACTAGAACCCCAGGAATAAAATGATGTAAAAAAGATACATATATATAATAAAAAAGAAGATATTATTTATAAAATTAAGAGCTAATTAAACAGATTATAGCAATGACTCAAATATTTAACATTAAAATCTACATGATTTATCTTGATGTAAAGATTATTGTCTTAAAATAGTCAAATGTTAGTTTTAACTCTGTATTTGTTTAGTTCAAGACTATTAATAGGATTGAGGGTTAAAGGCAGAGAAAGATGGGCTAGTGGACAAAAACTGAATACAAGTGGGCTTTCTTAGAGAACAAAGTTTGTGATGGGTGGATACACACTGGCAGAACAAGAGTCTCACTCTGGAGGCCAGTGGGGGGATGGGGGTGGCAGAAAGGGGTGTAAGAGGAGTGAGGGGTGGGGGCCTGTGCTGTGACCAACAGAGCTTTCTGATAGATCTGGGCCCCTGATCAGGGATCCTAGTAATCCATGTGCAAGTTGTTTCTCAGTTTGAGTTTGTTTAGGAAGCGCTATTATCCCTTTAACTATATGTAAATAGAATGTTTAAATAAAAATTTAGTATATTTGGAGATCATCTGAGTTATGCTCTTGAATGCTTAGACTGTGGGTGCCTTGGTAGTGGGTATGGTCTGGTAACATAAACCCTAGGAGGTGGGGTCTGACATTTCTTAATCGTGTTACCTAAATAGAACAGCTATAATTCTTTTAAATTATAGATTATTGAGTCATCAATAATGATTAGAAAATCTGCCTGCTGTAAACATTACAGTGTAAAGTATTCTCTAGAATGATTACCTCATTACTCATCATTCCAGGATGCAAGTCTTTATAGCAAGGACATTTTTATCTGCTGTTTCTTGAATAATTTTGAACTGTAAGTTCACTGCCAATATTTCTTATTTGTTGATGAACTCTCGATCTTGGCTGCTCTTCTCAGAGCAGAGATAGACTCAAAATATCTTAATAAAACTACGTATGTTTGGAAAAGTTATTGAAAAGATGCTAGAAATTTCTATTTTTTTTTCTCCCTGATATGAAGACTCACATAAGGTAGGGGATTCTTTTTTTCTTTTTTCCTTTTGTCATCATTTCTGTGTATATATAGTCTATAAACTCATTGATGCTCCAAAGAGATTTACTGAAAGTTGATAGGATGGGCCCGTGCTGCTAACACAGGTACAGAAAGAAGGAGTGATAATGTGAAATAAACTTAGCAAAGTCAAGCCAGCTAAATTAATTGTGATTACTGCTACTGGAGGGAGTTGTCTGCTTATATAATCAGATACTTAAAAAGTCAGGTTGAATTACTGTTAAGTTTTAAGAGATATAGTTCTTTGGAAAAAAGATTGGCTTTAATTTGAGCTATTAATTTGAAATTTGTTTGCTTGATGACTTTGTCTAAGATACTTTATTCTCCATGACCCCAATTGCTTCCAGTTGAAGAGCGCTCATGTTCAGAGTGGACTCCAGTCCACTCTGATGATGGTCTGCCATGGGTTAATGGTGGGTAGTGAAGGATAAAGGGACTACAGATAGAAAATCATCTGCCTAAGCAAAGTAAGGTCCTATCACTCTGGACTCTCATGTTTCTGTTTTTAAGAATTTACATATAATTTCGTATCATCTTCATTTTCTCTGTTTTTTCTTGATGAACCTCATTTATATTGGTAGATGAGTGTAGGCTTTCACTCAAATGTTCTTTTACTTATCTGTCTTCTCCCATTTTTGTCTTTGTCTTTCTGTTCTACTTTGTCATAGATTTCCATTTTTTTTTTTGGCTTTTAGCTCTGATCATAAAAATATACAACTTCTGCTATCATAGTTTTACCTAATGAAAGCTTTAAACTTTTTGCAGTTACATGCAAAAGGTAACTATTTTTAGCATCTATTTTATTGCAAGAGTAAAATGTATTCAACCATATACTAAGAGAGTATAGGAGTTGTGCCCTTTTTGCAAGTACTTTGCTTGCTCTGTCTCTTGTTTCTCTGAATTCCTCTATTTTTTATTATTTTGCTTTAGCTTCCTCCTTTCAAATTGGAGGCGACCCTTGAATACCTACTGCCCATTGGTTTTCCCTTTATAATCAAGAGTGAACCTTCAGCAGTATGTTAGACTAAATGATCTGAAAACTACGTTTTTACAAAACCATTGAGATCGTATGATGAATCTGTGTGTGTTTAAACTATACTTGTATGCAACTGCCTTTTTGTGCTGGCAAGAAATGAAGTAGAATCCTCAACCATAGCAAAGGTGATATTTATTTATTGAAGAAACTATTAAGTGCACACTATTCATTTATGCGAATGTGCAGCTGTACTATTGGAATTTATATTGTAAATCGATGCTAAGCCAATTTTGAAAAGGAGTTAGTAGCCAGGGTACTGTGTATTACTGGTATTTCATGTAACTCTGTAAAAACTGTTTCTCACATTCTCATGAACATAGTCCTGAACAGGTCCTGAGTCACTGAATAAAGCTGGTATCCATAGTGGTAACATTGTTTTGCATATATTTTTTTGCAGAAAATATAAAATAAAGCCTAGGCTACCCTGAGATATTCAGTTTCAGAGGTGAGGAGAGATTGGGGGGAGAGTTGTAAGAGTCAAGAGAGGAAGAAAAAATGGGAAGAGAACCAGACTTATGTCCTCAGGACAGACAAAAGGCAATTGGACGGTTGATCAGTAAATTAAAATTACTATACACATTGAACTTTAACAAGTACACCTTAGAAATAAAAAAATGTAAAACAGTCCTTTTTTATTAATCATTTTGTTGTTTACATTTTTATGTATATATATATATGTGTGTGTATATTTATATATTATATCAACGAACATGGCCCATATCAAAAAAACAGCATGCAGCAAGTGCTGGGGTGGTTGTGGAGAGAAAGGAACACTCTTACACTGCTGGTGGGAGTATAAACTGGTCCAGCCACTGTGGAAAACTGTGGAGAACCCTCAAACTACTGAAAGTGGAACTCTCATTTGACCCTGCCATCCCACTACTGGGAATCTACCCAATGGACACAAAACAATAATTCAGAAAAATGTAATAGTTCTTTAGCCATTGGCAAGGTAGAGAGCTAACATTCTCCCCATAAAGAACTCAAGTGACTGGCAAGGTCCACTTTGTTCTACTAAATGCTTTTTGTGTGCTCTTGTGCAATTTCTCCCAGGGCACAGAAAAAAGTGATCAACATGCAAGATTAATATAAAATTGATTCCAAAATAAGAAGCAAAACTGATATGTCAATCATTAGAAGAGATTTTTCTGTCCTCGCCATTTTTAACTTCATCACCTGTTCCTTTGTTTTTAGTTCAATGCATTTTACCACCTTCCCAATCCTTTATTCATAAACCTGTTTCAGGGCATAAACCTTAACTTTTTATAAGCTTGAAACTTTCTCCCAGATGTTCTTTTTTAATCTTTAGATTTACTGTTGTTTTATAATGAATGTCATCTCAATGAATATTTTCCTTGCTTTTTTACCAAAAATCAAAGTCATTATTTCAATATTCACTTCCTTTCTTATCTATGTTTTGGTTTTCTTCTCTGTACTTTTCACAATCTCAGTATGTTACATCTGTGAGCTATCTATCATCTGCCTCCCATATCTAGAAGGAGAGCTGCATCCTTTTTCTCTTTTATTTACTTCTGCAGTTCAAGCAATTAGCATAGTGTTTGGCACCTGATAAGGGCTCCAATAATTAGTTTTGGAATGAATTCATTAATGCAAAAGTATTGAACAGAATGTTACCATGACAAATTCAGTGATGTATTAAAAAAATACAGTATGACTCAGTTGGGTTTTTCTCAGCAATGTAAGCTCAGTTGAAATGAGAAAGTTTTATTGAAACAGAAGTTAAAAGGAAAAAAATATTCCAAGGATGGGGGAAAAAAGCATGTTATGGAATTTAAAATATTAAATATACCTTCTTTATTCAGTAAACCAACTTTAACTCATTTGACATGAATCACACTTACTGGTAAAACATGGCCCTTGATTTCTTTTATCTGGAAATAATAAAAATGCCTTTTATCAATACTTATCCCAGCATTTATCCAACACAATAAAATAATGGAACAGAACATAAAAGGGTATAATGATTGAAGAGAAAAATAAAGCTCAAAATATTCACCGATGGTAGGATTATCAAAATAAGTCACAGAATCAAAATAATTCAGACTCAACAAAGAATTTTGCACAGTTTCTAGATATAGAATCAATAGAAAATTAGCAATAAGAATGCTCTTGTGCCCTCAGTTTCTAAAACTTAGATGGTAATGTAACAGGGTCATGAATAGTATAATACATATGAAGAAGATGAACAAATTGGAGTCATATTTTTTTTCCACTAAAATTCAAAGCATACTACACCATCATGCGGTATTGACCTGGGAAATTTGCAGGTCAGTAAAAGCCAACTCATTGGTAAAGGTGGTGGGACAATTTTAAATAGTTTCCTGTCAATCTCTTTTTCAGAATCTACCACTGTGCCAGTCTCCCTTCTCAATTGAGTATCTCCAGGTTCATGTTATTACTCTGTGGGCTCCTTTCCCTTTGTGTTATTTGTTGTGCTTTGTGGAGGAAGCAGAGGCAAACGCTTGTGTTTACTTCACAACATTTAAGTGGAAATGAACTGTCACATGACTTCATCTTTTTAAAAAGACAGTATTTCAGGAGCAGCTATTTTCTTCAGAATTCTTGTATTAAGGCAGATGAATCCATAACCTCACTAAACATTGAGATAATACCTCAGAGTCAGTTGAAAAGATTCCTTTAATATTTGCTTTCCTGTGAAAGCTGAGGGCAGTGTTCTTTTATTTGAGTAAGTATAGCCAGGAGCTGGGTATCTAGGGAGTGTCTACCACATGTAAATTCTGTCATTATTGGGACCATCAGCTCTCTTGAGAATGAATAACCTTGTTCTCCGAGTGTCTAATATTGAAAATGTTTGCTGTACAGTCATCTTCACTGTTTGTGTAGAGACTCCCCAGCTAGGTGTTTTCTCCAGTGTCTTCTTTATAACACTTTCATGGATACTCATTTCAGAAAGAGGTTTCTCATTTGAGGTGCAGTAAAAACATGGTGATGGGTGACAGAGTCCTCAGCCTTAGAGGCTGGTTGTGGGGAGCATTTCCTGGGCACTGGAGCATGGTTGCCATGGTGATCTACAGCTTTGCCAATTCTGCTTCTCACAGTGGGTGGAAATAAGCTCCCTTGCCAGCAACTATGCGGGATTCTGGCAGCTGGAAGAATACTGAAATGATGCGCTGCTTCCCCAGATGGGAGTTAAAAGTCCTCTTTCAAATCCTGCAGGCAGCTCAGGTCCTGCAGAAGAGTAAGGGTATTAGGCTGGAACCCATTACAAGAGTAAGATGTGGGTGAAGGTGAGACCTTCCCCTTGCTTATTTTGAGAAAATGTTTTGCAGAGGGTCAGGACTTACAGTGGAAGATTGCACCCTGACCTGATGATAATAGAGGTTCGTGAAATTCACAGGGAGAGTCTAATTTTGAGGGTTTAAAATGGCAGTGTTTTTTCACTTTTTTCTATTGATTTATGTATTATGTGTGTGTGCATATATATTTTCTTCTTAGAGCATTGTATGCCCCATAGTTCTCCTATCAACATATCTGAACCATCTCCATGATCCTTGTATTCTTCCCTCCTCTGATCTTGCCCTCCCTCCCTCCTCCTCCTCCTTTGCTATGAAATTCAGTTCTGTTATCAGCTTGTAGGTTTTAACTTTTTCTAATCTGTTTGTTTGGTTTCATTGTATCCCATATATAAGTGAAACCATTTGGCATTACTTTTTCTTTCTGAGTAATTTTGACTAACATAATTCCTTCCAGTGACATCTGTGTTGATGTGAATTACATGAGCTTGTCCTTTTCATTGCTGAATAGTATTTTACTTTGTAAACATACCACAACATTTAGATCTTAACATGGCAGCATTTATATAGGGCACGACAGATATATTTCCATTTATTACAGAGATCTTAAACTCATTCATAAAGCTGTATTAGTGCTGGGTTGTCAGTTGAAGTTTAACCAGTATTTCTATTTGGCTCATGAGTTTGTTTTTTTTTTTTAATTTAACAGTTACTGCATAATTAAAGCTATAACACATGCGGTGACTCTGATGCTAGGGGATCCCAGCCTTTGCACACAGTCTGGGTGACAAAACATGCTTGCTTGGAAAGTTCCATTTCAGCCACAGTGGAGAAAATGTGAAATAAGTAGAAACTGACTCTGAATTAATAATGGAATCAGCCGGGCATGGTGGCTCGTGCCTGTAAACTTCAGCCTATGAAGCGGCTGGGGCTAGGGATTGTGGTTCGAGTCCCGCCTGGGGCCCGTAGCGAGACCTAGTCCCAAAAAAACAGCTGGGCGTGGTGGTGCACGTCTGTAATTCCAGCTACCTGGGAAGCTGAGGCTGGGGATTGCTTGAGTCCATGGTACCCCGGGCAACAAGAGCCTGCGGTTCCACGGGCAAAAATAGCGACCTAGTCTCAAAAAAAAAAAAAAAAAAATGGAATCAATCAGCCACCTTTCAAGGCATTAGTTGTCATCACCCATGGGCTTACCAATCCATTGGCTCCTGAAGCTTTCGTATTCTTTCTTTACTTTGTTATAGACCTTTGGTAATTTTTTTGTGTATTTGAATATTTTCTGCTCTGAAGGGTTTTCTTGAATATATTCATTTTGCCTAGAGAACAAACATGGAACCCTTTCATTCCCATATCAAATGTCCATATCAGATACTTCTAGAATAGGGAAGAAATCACAAAGGAATGGAGTTTAAAATCATCAGATTGGGCATGGTGGGGGGAACTCACCAAAATTAATATAACATCTTTGGTAGTAATTTGACATCTTTAATATATATATATATATATATATATATATATATATATGTAATCAGTAAGTTAGAAATTTTGCAACACAGAAAGAAAAATCTATAAAGAATTTTTTGTTATCCTGTTAATTATCACCAAGAATTGTGTTCAGTGGCATTCAGATTCTATACACACTGTCTCATCCATCTGCCAGTGAAATTTCTTCCTATCTTATGAAGTGTCAAGCTGTTCTAACCTTGTATACTTCCGTGTGTGTACACATGAATGTGTGTGAGAACACTTAAGGAGAGATTTTTGTCTTGTAATCTAGTGTCAGAAGTTTTCCCACTTTTTATTTTTGCCTCTGAAACAGAGAGAAGAGTCACAATTTTCTTAAGAGGCCAGTACATTGAACATTAAAATAGCAGACTAACCCTACTCTGAATATAAAGATACGTCACATAGGAATTTCCTATTATTGCACGTCTCAAATGTTACTATAAACAAAAATCACACATCCTCCTATGATTGACTTATGTACAATAAATACCAGTCCATTTCTCATTTGTTATTTTTTTCTGATAAAAGGAAAGGTTAAACATGTGGAGAGTTTTTGAGGGGCTCCAGTGTTTCTACAGAAGAGTTGAGCAACAACTTCTCACAAGAGGATAGGAAGAAATTTTTGGAATAGCATATATGTAGGAAAGGGATGAGAGAAGAGGTGGATGGAGGTGAGCCTGAGATCATCATTGGAGGTTGTCTTAGTTTATTAACCCATTTACTTTGATTTTTCCTTTCTCATTCATTGTTGGCACAGAGTATCTCATCAATACTTCTTGGAAGGCAGCAATGCTTACCAGTGTACAGTGATGAATACTCTCATCAATAATTTGTATTGCAAAACTAACACTTAATCCTCACTAGTTAGTCTTCTAAATTAAGATCTCTGGAAATCACCTAGAAAATTCTTAAACTCTGAATATTAACAACCATGTGTTTCTGATGCTTCAGATTAAAGGTTTAAACATATCTTTGAAAAAGTAATGATTAAAGTGATGAGACTTCAAGAAAACAAAAGCAATATTATAGTCAAATAATTTTTGAACACCAACAATTAACATTAATAAGAATTAAGTTTCATCTAGTAATGGTTGATGTTACATATGCTATTTTATGTAATAATGCTAATGCAAGAATCATATCAGAGAACTTCTTACTGTCATCCTTTTACAAATGATGAAATCAAAAGAATATCCTTGGGAAAAAACACACACTAGCATGAAGTCAGGCTTTAACCTGTCCTAGCCTCTTTTTCTCCCACATAAGAGTCTTTATTTCTTGTTTTTAATAAATCTTGCACCATAGTGAGAAATAGATTTGGCATTATGACTCACTACGAAAATAACATACATAAGTATCTGAACTCTGAAGACTAAAATAATTTGCCATAATGTAAGCAACACGTGTATATTGTCTAGTCAATCCTCTTTCACTTTAAAAATTGATTCTCAGATGTCACTAAACTGAGTTCATAACAGGTTTCAACTCACTGTTCTTGTAACTAATGGAGTTCAAAAGACTCAATGTCATTGAAATAAAACTTAAGCTTGTGTGATTTGAGAGCAATAAAGATAGGATAAAGTGATATAGATGCCTGTTTGGTGAAGAATAATTCTTCCAGAGTGTGTGGGCTGGGAAGGACGGGTTTCTGTTGGTTTGTGATTTGAAGAGGACGCCATCTTTGGAAGTAGGCACTTTCTGTGGAGGTCTGTGGAGGAAGAGGTTTTAATTAAGGAACTGCATATTTATACCTTTCAGGGCCTGCTAGGACCTGATTTAAATGGTTGACCTGATGTCATTTACAGATGCAAAAACACTTTCTTATAAAGCTGAGGCTTGAAAGAAAAAGTTGTTGGGTAAAAAAATGAATTTCTAATGTTCTTCTGCTTGTCTTCCTCAGGGTGTTTTGAGTGCTGTATCAAATGCCTGGGGGGCATTCCCTATGCCTCTCTCATCGCCACCATCTTGCTCTATGCTGGGGTTGCTCTGTTCTGTGGCTGCGGTCATGAAGCTCTTTCTGGAACAGTCAACATCCTGCAAACCTACTTTGAGATGGCACGGACTGCTGGAGACACTCTGGATGTCTTCACCATGTAAGCTGCCCGCGTGTTGCATCATTTTGAGAATAAAGTTTGTATTTGTGTGTTGACTCAGCAGAGATCTAGAGTTACCAAAGCCATGTTCTATAGATAAAACTATTTTCAGGATATAGACCTGAGTCAAAGGAATGGTGGTTTTTGACAATGCGTATGGGACACACTGTAGATCAGATACCATTTCATCTGAGAGTAATTTGTGTCTCGCGTCGTACAGTTTTAGTGCATATTCAATAACCTTTAAGTGGAATACTAGCATTTTTCCAGTCTAAGTTTAGCAGAGACTGTTTTCATAGAACAAAATAGAGAAGAGTCCAGCATGAATATAGCCCCCTGCTGCTAATTCTAGGGAAAATCGCCCAAATTCCATGTGTGCCATGATGTTGGAGAATCGGTTGAATTCTTTTTCAGCCTTAAGGCCTTCAGTCCATTGCCTCAAAGTATTAAAAAGCCAGCAAGCTCAGCTTTTGATCCATTTAACATTTGGCAATGGGTTGTATTTTAAAAATTTTATCCCATGCATGGGCATACTATCATCTTTCTTTCGTGCCACACAGAAATGATGTGTGTAAGTAAATACCATGGAAGGGTCTTACTACCTCATATCTAAGAGAAAATTATAAGAAATATTCTGGACCATCTTGCAAGCACCAGTTATGGGGAAAATGTACATTTATCCACTTGATGTAAATGCTTGGCATTTCTGAGTTATGGTGATATCAGTATTTTCTAGAGAGGTAACTTAAACACAGCCTGAAAGTATAAAGGATTTGCTATTCATGTTTTAGAACCTTTGTTGACAAAGGCAAAGAAAAGGGTTTAACTTTGAATGATAGAAGAATTTATTTCTAAATTAGTTACTGATTTAGTTAATCTATTCAGTAATTTCATGGTCCCACCCCAAAATAACTTGCATTTTATTTTGTCATCTTCACTGATAGTAAACATGTTTGCAGTAGCCACTGTAGTATTGATGGCCACTACACCGTCTTTCTTTTATTTCATACTTCTTGATACTGTGTGATTATAATGTTTTTCATGTTGCTCTTGATTTGTATACTATTTTTCTGAAATAGGGTGCTTTTAAAGTTACTGATGTTCATTGGGCATGTTCCTGGTAGGGTGACGTTGCTTGTGAATCTTACAATCCATCAAAAAGGAAGTTCAGCAAATGTTTTACTTATGCTGGGCAACTCTTATTAACAGGTTATGATAATAAACTAAGACCCCAAAATTACATGTGGTCAACCCAGACATTTTGCTAAGTAGAAGTCAATTTTTCTCGTATGCCAATATCAAAAAATATAGTGTATGGCTAATTTTTAAATCATTAGCTATATGCAGATTTTCTTGTAGAACGTATTGCTCATCAATTCTGTTTTGTTCATTCCCAGTGAAAATGAAGAGAAAAGAAAGGCACATTTCATATAGTTAATAAGAGCAAGAATTTGCTACTTTGGGGGTGGAGGACAATAACTTCTGGAGATAGTGTGTAAAATGTATATTTTAAGCATAATTGGTGCTTGCAAAATTCATTATCTCTTATAATTTATACATTTGTATGTCAGTAAAAATGAGGAAATTTTAAAAATGTATATTTATCTCAAGTACTTTGACTGTTATAAAATAGTTAAACTCTGAAAATTCTTTGGATTATTTTAGATAAGCTTGCAAAGAACCTTGAGAGAAAGACTGCATGAATGTATTTTAATGTGATAAAACTGACATTTTCTTTTTAGCTATATCTCATCCTACACTGGACAAAATATATTTTCACTGTGCATTATTTTAAGCTGCCACAGATGTCCTTAAAATCTACAGATTCCCTATAGTCAAGCTAAATTCAAATACCTAAATTTAGTTATAGATTAAGAATTTGTAAGACATCATAGGACTAATAAGTAGCATGAAATGATTGCATTCAACTGTCAGGAACCAATTGTCAAGATATTTCTTTGACAGATATATCGCAGAGTTCTACTAAAGCTTGGAAAGAGTAGTTTGTGTGGGAGTTTAGAAGAGATATCAGAGATCATGCTTATTTTTGGTACTTTTATTTTTGGTCTCTTATATTTGAAATTACATTTGAGATCAATAATGCATATCTGAAATAGGAAGAATGTCATTCTGATTAGAATAATAGGGATTCTTCAAATGATCTCTTCCAATTACTGAAATTCCTTGTAGAAGAGTCCCTGGAGAGCTGCTAAAGGAATTGAGAGTCTCCCTGTGAACAAACGGTTCATAAACCAAGACAATGTGTACAACAAGCTACTGTGTATCATTAGTGCAAATTCATCAACCCAAAGATTATGTATGGTGTAAGAAGTGCTGGAGACATCTATAGGAGGCTTCCTTGCTAGGATAACAGAAGGACAGATAAGGTGAGAGGGACACAGTGGTAGCAAAATATGGTAATATAAACTAAAGGTGAGTGAAGGATGTGTTAGCAGGCAATACTGTTATGTGGAAATAAAATAAATCTGAAAAGTATATAAGAGAATGTTTGTGAGGAAAAGATTTGTTGACCAACTTTAGTGATTTATAGAGTCTGTTTCTATTCTCCATAGTTCTCCTGCATGATTCAACCCAATTAAGCTCTTCTGCAGTTTATACTTATCCAGGAAAAGGAATCTCTTTCCTGAAAAGATAAAACCAACTGCTCAACACCTCAGTCTTCTCTCTGTGTTCCCCAAGCTTTGAGGGATAGCTCCCTTGCTTGTCTCAGCTTCTCCCTTTTTCTGTCTGCTTTCTCTCTTCTTAACCACACATGTGTTACATGTTCCTTATCTCCAGGGCTGAAGAGAGTCATATAAAAGTCAAGCTTGCTGACATGTGACTCTCCTGTTTCACAGATCGCCTGCCTAGCATACAAAACCTGCTTCTCCTAAATACCTTTGTAAATAATCTCTATTTTCATGCAGTCTATATTTTGTATGTAGATTTCTTGGTTCCACCAAGCCTCACCAATGCAAGTTAGTCTAAATTGTAAAATTCTTACATCTTACAACTGGTCCCACCCATGAAAGCGAATTCTGTCATATTCTGTTTCAACTATGGAGACATCATTGAGAAAGAGTGAATTTCTCAAAGATTTGGGGATCATTCCATGTATATTTAAATATCACACTGTCTCTTCTCAAATATTTTAATTACCAGTTTTTGTTCCCTAATCGTCCATTTAGGCCTTAAAGGTCATTGTCACTTGTTAGCTACACATTGCTATAAATGAACCTACTACTGCCACAAGAGATAGTCCATTAACCTAGCTCCTGGTCCATTAGCTTGACTTAGCTAGTTTGGGCCTCCTCAACACTGGGAACAGTTCACTACTGTGTCACTGTCTGTTTTGTGATAAGAGGAACTATTTTCTGATGTATAATTCAGATTCCGTCTGAGAGCCCTTTGGCATGGTGTTATTATTGTGTTCCAAAAATTACATTTGAATGAGTGAGTATTTTACTTCTGCAAAATAATTCTATATGGGAAAGTGAAATTTGGACACTGGTTAAAAAATAAGGTATAAAAGAATTCAAACCCCATTTTTTTGCTCAGTAACTTGTCTTTGTGGACAACTCTCTTGAAGGATGAACAAAACACAGACTTTATCGCAAGTCTATTCCCTTTATAATTTGTAAGAAAAGGACTTTATTTAAGTTTTGACAAATTACACTGATATCCCATGAGCTGATGCTATTGATTCCTAGGTGGCTATATTTTATTTTTAGTATCTTATGACCATGATTTGAGGTCAGTGTTCTAAAAAATAAATTAACTAGATACTGAGTTTTTTGATCATGCACATATAAAAATTAGTTTCCAGTTGTCTAAAACAGATGTAAGCACTACACACAGAAAAAATAAATATACTGGTTTTGTTCTCAGTAAACATCATGTTTATGTAAATCTCTGTGTATTGTGGTTTATGTTTATTCCTTGCAATTCGACGAAATATTGTCAGTAGTGACATGGATCCAAAGGAAAAGGAATACAAAAGCATATAATCATGGCAAGATGGCTCAACATTTCTTTAGCCGACAAACATCACAGCATTGTGCTGACTTTCTGTTCTGACCTAATATGTTGACAGTCAAGACAGATTGTTGAAGTCTTTCAAGTATAAGAAGCTTGAAGACAAGACAAATGAATGATATTATTGATAGTCTGGGGGAGCTAACATTTTAGTGCTAGATAGAGCTTATATTTGGAAACCATACCAAGTTCCTGACTTCTGGTATGATGAACTGTGAGTATCTCATTAGCTAATATTTCCACCAGACTAGCAGTCTTCCTGTGAGTATGAAAAAACAAACCAAAAATGTAATAGAATGAGACTGATCCAACCTTGTGAAAAACAGTATGGAGCTCCGTTAAAATATTAAACGTAAAAGTGCTATATGATCCATCAATTCCGCTCCTAGGTCCACTCCCAACAACTGCAAAAAACATAACTTGGAAGGAAGATATGTACCTGTATGTTTAGTGCAGCAATATTTATAGTAGCCAAGTTTATGGAAGTAACCTATGTGCCCCTATTTGTAATTGCAAGAACATGGAAACAACCTATATGTCCCAAGAGAGACAAATCGATGAAAAAGATGTGATCTATATACACAAATATCATGCATCAATTAAAAATGACAAATTTGATGCATTTGAGATAACATGGGTGAACGTAGAAGAAATCATATTAGCAGAGGCAAGTCAGAAAGAAAAAGAAACCAAATGGTTTCACTAATATATGGCATATAGGAAAAAACAAGCAAAAGGCCAGGAGGAAAAGTCAAAGTAAACTAACAATCAAACTAAAGTGCACAACTGGAAGGGGGATGGGGGTAGGGGTGCTCAGGGAGAGGAGGTAGATGAACCCCAGAGAATACAAAGATGTGAAATATATATATATATATATTATATATATATAATATGATATTTAAAAAATAACCTATGTGTCAAGGCCAGGGGAGATGAGGTCTCTATTCATAATGGAATTCTACTCATTTATTTTAAAAATTTCCAAACTTCTTCCATTTTGCAACACCATGATGGAAATGAAGAGAATTATGTTAAGTGGAATAGATCAGAAGGCTTATGTGTAATAGAGAGAAACAAAACATGGAATTGATAAAACCAAATTTAACAAAATCCTAGAAATATGACTTGAGAGTTGAGGCTACTTGAGGGGGAAGGAGATGGCAGGAAAGCAGTCGGATGGTAAAGGATATGGTTGCTTCAGTGGTGGGCTTGGTGTAGTGACATACATGTGAGAAGATGTGAGCTGGTCCCTAAATCTTCTACAGTGCTGGAAACCAATGTTATCTCAATAAAAAAATAAAAATAATTTCATAAGCCCCACTGATAAATGACAGCAGAGCCAAATACTTGTGTCATAAAGAATTTAGACAAGCAACATGGATTGTGGAAAAGAGCATGCTGTTTAGATCCAGTATCCCTAGGCTTATTCAGGACTCTGCCTTTGCTACCTGTCTTACCTTGGGCAATTTTAACTTGTATATCTCAGTCCATCATCAGCGAAGGAACTAACTTCCTATGTGTTAAATGGATAAATAAGTTGATACTGTTAAGTAGTTGTACTATACAACTGTATATGAATGTGACAGTGATGGTGATGATGGTTATAATGATGACTTTACTTGAGTTGAAGAGAGGTCTCAGTCAAAGTAAACATCTGAATATGTTTTAGATTGGATTAGAATTCAGAGATTTATTATCTGATTTCCTTTCTAATATCCAGGAATACGGCAACTTTAAAATATATGCATTTACAAATAACACAATGAGGATACACTCATTCAAATGATATTTTGAAAGATTTCAGATGAAAGGAAGCTTGCTTTGTTCTTTGTGATTCAAGGAGAGAAACAGAGGCCAAAGAACTCCAATATAGAGGCATTTCAGTTTTTAGCTCAGTATAGAGTGATTTCCAAAAGTCAGTTTTCTGTCTTGGATGTAGTTATTTGCCCACCACACAAGACTTATGATGTTAACAATCTATCATTCACTTATTAAACTTCAACCTTCTTTATTGAAGAACTGTTATCTTAGTATTACTGCTTTTTCTCTAATTGGTTATTGTTCTTAATAAACATGGAGTTATATTTAAAACTCCTTGAATTTACTATACCTGTGCTATGTTCTTGTTTTCAGAACTGCAGATACTCTTTTTTTCAGTCTAATATGTTATGTGGTTTGACTTTTAATAAATTCATTCATTTAGCTGAACATACTGGGTTTTACTTTTTCCAACCGCTGTGCTAATCTTTAAGGACACAAAGTAAAACAAGACAAATTCCTTGTTCTCAGACACAGAGGAAAGAAATGTTATAGCAAAGTGCCATTTACATGAAACTAAACACACACTCCTTAGAAAGCGTTAGAGTTAGTGGTTGAGCTGATTCTGTGGATGTATCACATTAATCAAATAGAGGGAATGGAAAAGCTAAAATAACTAATACTATAAAGTATTAATAGAGAAAAAAATTGCATATCAAACAAACCAAATAGTGTCAAACAAGACCAAAATTCTTAGATGTACTTAAAAGAACCAATAAAGTTACAGTCCTACTTCATATTCATTGCCAAAAACCATTTAACTGTATTGAATAGTAAAATTTAAGAATAGAATAATTTGCACAATTTGTAGAAGAAAACATAGATTAAGATTTCATTTATTCTGAGATAAGCAGCATATATGGAAAATAAGAAATCACAAAGTAAAAGATTTGTAGATTTGCTACAACATAAATTTTGCAAATTAAAGTGGTATAAAATACTAGGAGGTACACAAAATTGAGAAAATAGTTTAAATGAAAAAGTTATCAATTTTAATAAATGCAAAAGTAATTCAACAACAGAACTTATGCTAGTAGAAAAGTGATAAAATATAAACATATTTCATTAAGGATTAATGGTTGATGGATTGTAAATATATCTTTCACCCAGACTGCTAAACTGAGAAAATTAACTCCAAATATTTTTATTGAGATAGCATTGATTTACAATTATTATTTGTGTTTTAGAAAGAAAGTATCTTTTAGGTGATAGAAATGGATGCTGGGAAACAGAACAGACACTCTAACTGTCTGTCAATACTTTATGTTGATATAGGCTTTCTGGACACCTTTTTAATAATAGAAACCTAAATGTTTCTAGGCATACAGTCTACATAGTACACAAGGGTTTATCTGAAATGCTCAGTAACATGCTCTTTTTTACAGGGATGTATTAGTTTCTTACTGCTGCTATAATAAGTTGCAACAACTTTATGGATAAAACAGCATAGATTTATGACTTTATGTTTCTGGAGGTTAGAAACTTTGAAATGCCTAAGCTTATTGAAATGGACTGAAATCAAGATGTTGGCAAGGTTGCCCTCCATCTGGAGCCTAAGGGAGAATCTGTATTTTTGCTTATTCCAGCGTCTAGAGACCACCTGCATGCATTGGCTCATGACCTCCTTCCATCTTTAATACCATCAGTGTAGCTTCAAACATCTCCCTGAATCTGACTCTGAATCTTCTGCATCTCTTTCACATCTCAGGATCTTGTGATTATATTGAATTTACCAATATAACCGGGAGAATCTCCTAAGCTCAGCATCATTTTATCATCAGGTCTCTTTTCCTAAAGGGATCTATACACAAATCTTTATGAAACAGAATATTTTTCATTTTTGGTTTTATCTAATGTGTCCTGTTTAAACTTATATCCCGTGGTGTTGGCTGGAATATTACATGGGTGATACATGTTCTTTTTCAGGAAATCACACAAAGTCACATGACCTTTTTCTGGACTCTTCAGTAATGATGCTAATTTTGATCTTCTGATCAAGATGGCATTTGCTCTCTATACTGTATCATGGCTATACTTTTCCTTGTAGCCAGTCAACTCTTACTATCACAGTTAGGAGACACTTTAAAATCATGCAGTTATTTTGTTCCTCAAAGCTTCCCTTAGGTGAGCATCTGTGGCCAGAACTTAGCTGATCTAATATCTGTCATAGTTACAAAATGCTCATGTTCTATTTCCAGCATTTTCTTCATCTTTATCAATCAGCACTAGGGATTCTAAAAATAAGTAGAACCCTTCATTCGCCCCTGTTCATTTGTCTATTTATTAGTAATGTAGACTGAGTTGTGTTTTTTTCTTTAACCTAAAAGTTTATAAGTGATTACTACCTGTAATTACTTTGGTGTTCAAATTGTTTTAGAGTTGTACAATGGGAGAACCTACTAGCTGGTTCTTGTGTCTTTCTGCCATGTGTCCCTCATTTCCTGTGTAGTATCCCTTACTATACAGGAAGCCATTTCATGCTCATCTTGTATATATAAAATTCTCTATCCTCGAATTAATCATCACTTTGAGAAGCGTGGGAAGAAGCTGATACAGGCAAAGTGAAAGGAAATTTTAAGCTAAATAAATGGCATTTATGAAAATTTTTTTTCATAAATGGAATTTTCACATTATAAATATTAGTGATGACTTAACAATAAGTGTAAAATAAAAACAAAATCACAATGACAAAATGGTTGCAATGACAAAAATATTAGGTTGTATCCTTACAAATGCATCATTAACAGTAAAACTTTGTTTTTCTTTTAATGTTTTAATGTCATTTTTAAAGATTGTTCTATACATAAGTCTTCATTTTTGGCATTTTGGCATAACTAAAGAAACTGCATCATGATTAAATGATCATTTGACTTATTAAATGGTTTTAAACAAACTCTTTAGAAATATTCACAGCTGTATCCAAGACTGCATTGGTGTGAGCCAGTGAAAGTGGGAAGCTGCAAGGAAGAGGGGAAAACTTACAAACATGAAAATATCCTTATAAAATTTTTTGAAGTGACAGAACAAACTTTTTAAAATTAAATAATAGATATATAAACATATATATATATATACATATATTTCACATCTTTGTATTTCTTGGCGTTCACCCACCGTCTCTGACCTTCCTGACTGCTCTCCCTCATCCTCCCCTCCCCAGTTGTGTTCTTAAGTTTGGTTGTTAGCTTGCTTTGATTTTTCCTCCTGGCCTTTTGTTTGTTTTTCCTCTATCCCATATATTATTGAGACCATTTGGTTTCTGTCTTTTTCCTTCTGACTTTTTTCTGCTAATATGGTTTTTTCTAGATACATCCATGTTATCTCAAATTCATCGTTTGTCTTTTTTAATTGATGAGTAATATTCCATTGTGTATATATACAACACCATTTTTTATCCATTCCTCTGTTTTGGGACATTTGTGTTGTTTCCATGTCCTTGCAATTATAAATAGTGCTGCAGCAAACATCCAAATACAGAAGTGTCTTTGTATAAGTACTGAGGTCTCCTTTGGGTAGATTCCCAGAAAACAGAACAAACTTTATATAAACATATCAATCAGGAAAGCATGCATGTCTGTAAGTCCCACTCCACTAAAATCATAACTACCCTACAGCTTTAATTCGAAAAGGATCACATGCATGTGAGAACCAGTTCTGTGGTGAGCGGTGGTGAGATATTGAAGGAAATCCTGTTTCTTTCCCCCCCAGGATTGACATCTTTAAGTATGTGATTTACGGCATTGCAGCTGCGTTCTTTGTGTACGGCATCTTACTGATGGTGGAAGGTTTCTTCACCACTGGCGCCATCAAAGATCTCTATGGAGACTTCAAAATCACCACTTGCGGCAGATGTGTGAGCGCCTGGGTATGTTATTTGTCTATTTTCAGCATTTACTGTGGGTTTATTTCATTTCATGAACACAGGTATTTGTCTTCATCATCCAAGAATTAAATTTCTATTGAACACAGCAACATGTCCTGCTTAATGACTATCTTAAATGTGAATGAGACTATTCTCTAAATCTAGATTATGTGATGTGAAGATGGTTTCAAATTCTTAATTCATGCGCCACAACTAGTTTTCATCCTAGAGGGAGCTAAACTGTTACTTGATTTACTTTAAGTTTTTTCAAAGGACTTTGGGGTCCTCACACAATATTTATAATAAACAGAAGAAAACCACAGTTTGTCATCATTATACCCACCCTCTCTCTCTTTAATGTGTCTCTGTTTATTACTGTAAATTGGGAGACTGATATCAAGTAATTTTTAATTTTTATTCCTATTGAAAAGAATTATGCTACTATGAGCTAAAAATCAATACTGATAGGATTTTTAATGGTAAATCAAGCTTAGATTCTTATTTTATAGGTAAAGCAGGTGCAGACAATTATCTCATACCTATAAATGCCCAGAAGTGGAGAAAATTAAGAGCAGAATGTTTGAAAGTACTTTCGCATTTTCCTGCGTAATATTCTTGCTGTAATAAGCATTGGAGCTTCCTTTCTTGAATGAATGTTTTTTTCTTAATTTCTCAGTGTTAAAAATGCATGCATTTCATGACAGTCTATACTTCATACTAAGCCACGTGTCTCTAATAAAGAAAGAAGCTATTTCAGTCTTAGATAAACATTTTAAATACCTGTTAGTCATCAAACATTTGTTTTTACTAACTTGTAACAGTTTCTTTTATGTTACTCAGTGTTAGTGGCAACACTAATCTGAGAGAATTGTTTGCCTGTGTTGTGGATACATGTGGTCTTTAGGAGAATTTCCATAGAACTCCCTTCTTTGGGGGATAGCACCAGAGTCCCTTCTTTGGGCGGGTAACACTTACTGTAATACCCACTTTTTGGATTAATATCATCAAATTACAGACCTGGGGGAAGTAAAGTTAAAACTCTTGAATGAGTTTTTAAAAAATCTGAATATTCAATGGTCAATTGTTGGTGATACCTAAGCTGCTTCTCTATTGAGAAATCGAGGTCCGATTTTAGATTCATTTACGTTTTGGCAAGAGAGTAGCGTATTCAGTTAGAGGTAGACTTTCTTAAAACTAGGACATTATCAATAGGACACACTGCGTGCATGTCTCCTAACTTCGTAGTGACTCTTAACTTCTCCAAATTGCTGTTTACCTGTCTACAAAAGGAAGAAAAGTAACATTCTGGATCATCAGCCCCTGATTTGAAATCACTAGCAAAAGGACAACTCAAGTGTGGTTGCACAGGTTGTGTTTTTTACAAGGAAGGTTGAGTCTCGGGTTTCATATCCTCATTATAAAATCCCTCCATTGGACTGTGGGCAGACATGAGAAGTCACAAAAGAAAACCCATATCTAGGTATAGCTATTCATTTTGTGCATGCTATTCAATCAGCTCACAGATACTTCTAAGGATTGGTAGAGAAAAACACAAACACATTTTTTCCTCTTGTATTCACAATTGTGTCGCCCAGCAGACCAGAAGGATGGCAGCAGCTGCGTGGGCTCCTCCAGAGGCGACACAGCAGGGAGTCAGCCCTCCCGAGATGCCCCCTCCCACTTCTTCAGCACCCCCCCTTAAAACACCACCCTCCCAACCCCTCCCCCCCCACTAAAAGCAGGACTGAGGCAGAAGCAGAAGCTACCTTCTCTAGTATCAGCAGAGGCAGCCAGGCAGCAGTCCAGACTTCTGAGTCACTCCTCTCCTACCACTGACAACCAGGGTGACCCTGTGAAATGGTGACTGAAGCCCCACAGCAGAGCCTGGGACCCCCTCTCTCCACTGCACCCCCAGCTGCTTTTGATGGATCAAATCAGAGCTAGGAGTGAGCTAGCAGCCATCTTCTTCTGCTGCTCACCTTTCCTTCTTTCTGTTTCATTCTGTTTT
>PVHY01003474.1:50771-107434 GCA_004024945.1 Uropsilus gracilis | reverse complement strand
TGGGACTCGAACCGCATCAGTAGCCCCAGCCGCTTTATAGACTGCCGCAATGCCGGGCTAATCTTTAAACTGAAGTCATTATGTGCCACTTTCCTTTTCTTGTAATGTTTTTTTAAATGAAGTGAAACTTGTAAATTTTGAATTTAAGTGAAAGTGGAAAAATCTCAATATAATAGAATGTAAAATCTTATATAATACTATGACTTAAAATTTACACTATTCCAGGGGAGATTAACAAATTAACACTATTCCAGAGGAGTCAAGAAGGATGGATGGTGCCCAGTGGTTGTAGTGTAGGATTATTGGTGCTTTCGTGGTAGATGGTATACCATACTATAGTGTGGTAACATACATCTGAAGTGGTGCGAACCTATCACACTAAATAACATTGTGTTGTAAACCAACATCACCTCATAAAATATAGCATGATTTTAAAAAGTGCATATAAATCAGTTAAAACCAAATGCTAATTTCATATTGACAATAAAAAAAAACCATAGAAAAATAGTTGCAATTTCTAAAGTTAATTTCATTTTCTCTAAGCCTTTTCTTTTTAGAACATAATTGGTTGATTTAAAGACTTGACTTTAATGTAGGAAATACTTCTAAGAACAACAAATCAACATTAACATTTGTAATGCCATACATTTCTAATGTGTATTTTGAAACTATACTATTTATTTGGACCCATTTGTTATGTTATTAATGTAAACCCTGCTTTTCTCTTAATATGTATGTTTTTATTTTAAAAGTATCATTGTTATTTTCTTATTGGTACTGTATGTCTTTTTTGTATTAAAAGTTTGTTGTTTAGTTTTACTTGATCCATATTAGTAAAATGTTTGGAAAGTTAATAGATCTTAGTATGTTAATCTGTATTTGAAATAGCAATTTAAAATACTGTGATAAAAGTTAAAATGTTAGCATAGTATCTGTCATTAATAGCATGATTCATTAGATGCTTTTATACAGCATGAAATATGGAGTATGAAGTTTTTTCCTAAAATATATCTACAGATATTTCAAAATGACTGTTTTTGCTAGGTAACTTGGAGTGGTTAATTGATTCACTGGCAAAATTGAGGCTATTAGTGAAGCTAGCTATAATTTTTTATCAGAAGTGCCATTTAAAATTAAAATCTTCAGTTTTTTTATATTGCTCTCCCACGTAAAGTATCCTATACTGAATAGTAATCATGGGAATCATTTGGTTGAAATGAGATCTAAGGTGGCTGATAATGCATTGCTTGTTAGGCTTTGTGCCAAAAGCTTCCTTTTTATTCATCACTTATTTTTATAGTTGACTTGTGAATTAGAATGCTGATGTATGTAAAATATTTTGAGTTTAATTATTAACTGGCTATATTTTTGGCAGACTGAATAACTAGAGGAATTAGGACAAAATAGCAAGTGAGCCATTTTAGAATTTGACATCTTAGGTATAGAGTGTATAATACTTCCCAGATTAAACAAATGGCCTTCTTGTTGATAGAGAAACCAAATTGATGGGTTTGTAATTTATCATTGCTTGCTTATAGTTGTAAAAATAATTTCCAGACAATTTAATAGAATACATGACACTTAGGTCTTTTATTTCCCATGATGGAGTATCTTAATGTCTTGATGTATAGTATATTGAAATGATTGTAGCTCAGTATTCTGAGGTCAAGTATAGTGTTTATGAATTTAAGGTTTAGCCTTCTAGCACTTTTATTTGGCACTGAGTAAATATAGTGTCACTACTTTACTATTTGTTTCTTTCATTTCTCTTGTAGAAGAGGAAGATGGAGTGTGGGAGAATGGAGTTTCCTATGAATGTCGTACCCTGCTTTTCAAAGCAGTTCACAATCTGTTGGAACGGTGTTTAATGAACCGGAACTTTGTACGGATTGGCAAGTGGTTTGTAAAGCCTTATGAAAAAGATGAAAAACCTATAAATAAAAGGTAACCTACAGACTTTCTTGATACTTCTCTTTAGGTTTATTAATTTTGTGATTTTACAGAAAATATGGAGTAAAGCAAGCTAATATTTTACAGGCATACTCAGGAGATTAATGTAGCAATATGAAATAAATATTTAGTTTTTTTGACCAACTCACCCTTTCCTTTTACCATTTTAAGATTTTTCTTGCAGTGGTTATAGAATATATCAATACATTGGTGGTCTCAGTTTAGATTTGGGATGATAGAAAAATTGTGGAATGAAAGCAGAGACTTATGCACTGAAGATTTTTGTTTTCCTTTTTAGCGTTAGCATAAATATGGTCATTGTTTCTGATGTTAAAAATAAGTAATATTAATACTTAAGGATAGTGATCAGTAATTGTGTTTTGGGATGAGTTTAGCCTTTCTTATTCCTATAACTCTCACTTTGCTTTAATTTAAATTTGTGTTTTTCTATATAAGACATGCTTACTCTTAAGGGGTATTGTGCTTTTTTTAAACTTTGAAGAAAGCAAATTTCTGACTCCAGTTTGTGGAGTAGTTGTAGAGTGAGGTGCAGTAGACTTTAAGATATCCTCTTTTCCTGTGTGGGGATAAGCCTTAGGTTACTGTAATTCTCTGTGATTTAAATAACACAAGCTACAGAATGTTACAAGAGTCAGTCCCAGGCATTGGTCCCATGGTGACTGATCAGGGACCTGGCTATTTCAGTGGGTATCTATCACCCAACTGTTGTTGAATTACTGAGGCTTAGAAAGTGGAAACAAAAGTGCATAAATTGGGACATGGGAGAAGAGAAAGTGAAGGAAATTTATTTTCTCTGAAAGATGTGAGGATATGAAGTAAGCATTTAGTTGTGATTGTAATCATTTTCAAGATGTCATACATGTACCAAGAATTTTTCCCTTTTTTATTTCAGTAGAGTGGATACATAGACAAGCTTGTAGAAATCAATACTTTTTCCTTTGAAAATTAAAATGACTTGTTACTGTCAAATAATTGTACAGGTTAAGATTGTTTTCAGTTGGCAAATGACAGAAGACTCTATCTATCTGGCTTACGTAGGAGTTGATTTTTCTCAATAGCAAGGAGATTGGAGCTATAGTCCAATTTTGGTGCACCTCTTTGAAAAATGTTATCAAGGACTCAGATTCCTTCGAGTTTTCTGTTTGGTCATAGTTAGCCTTTGATTTTCTTTCTCATAGTTTCAGTGAGTGTTGTACCTCCAGATTTTACTTACTGTATTCCAGCCAGGAGGAGGGAAAAAGAGAGGAAGCCAGGAGAGATGGCTCTTGGATCAGAAAGTAGGTTTTTTTTCCTACAAACTTTAGTTGATGTAGAATTGGTCATACTATGAGAAGTATTTTTTTTGTATGGGAATGGAACATCGCCATCTTGAACAGAATAAAGCCTTTGGGAAGAAATATAGGCTAGATATTAGGCAGGCAATTAGAAGAAGGGGAGATAGATTCAGGTATGCATTTAGCACCATATGCTTTGAAGTAGTTTTAAAAAGTCAAGCAGATTACAAAGACTTAAAATGAAAAGCTTCAATTTTGAGCCCCAATTATTACTAAATAGTCCTGGGAGAGGCTATTCCTTTTAATTCTTTTAATTTTCTTTTAATTTACCTATTTAAAATTTCAGAAGTAAATGGATTAATATATTGATTTTCTGTTGAAGGTTTAGCTATTTTAGTCCCCCCAACTCCTATCCTTACCACTTTAACTTAGGCATATTTATATATATTCTCTTTTCCCTTAGCTTGCCAACGTAGTCATAAGGTTTGCTAAAATATCTGTCTGTATTTGATTATGTGAATAATACTTATAGCTGAACTATATAGCAAGCTAAGGTTATAGTCCATCTTTTTGTTTTCACTAATGTTAAGTCTTTTTCACTTTGTTATCTATGTCAGGGGTTGATAAACTGCTATTCCACAGGGCAATACAACATATGACTTGTTTTTTTTGTTTTTTTTTTTTTGAGACTAGGTCTCACTATTTTTGCCTGTGGAACCGCAGGCTCTCGTTGCCCGGGGTACCACAGACTCAAGCAATCCCCAGCCTCAGCTTCCCAGGTAGCAGGGATTATAGGCACGAGCCACCATGCCCAGCTATTTTTTTTGGAACTAGGTCTTCCTAAGGGCCCCATTCAGGACTCAAACTGCGATCCCTAGCCCCAGCCACTTCATAGGCTGAAGCTTACAGGCACAAGCCACCGTGCCCAGCCCTAACCTTTGACTTGTTTTTGAAAATAAAATTTTGTTCTAAGACAATTATGTTCATTCATTTATAGATATTTTATTCCTGCTTTCACACTGTGGCAGAATTGAATTGTCCTGACTGAGACAGATCACCCATAAAGTCACAAAAATTTAGCCTAAAGAAATTACTCTGGTTTGTCTGTTTCCATAGTGTATGGTTCATCACAAAGGTTGCTGACCCTTTATCAGTATATCTATTGCTAATTCACCCCTAAACTCTCTACTGGAAGTATAAGGTTCCCCACCATAACTTAAAGGAGTTTGTATAATCTTACTGGTTTTGTTTTTCCCTCTCTAATAACTATAATTTGGTTTTTTGAATTCCCTTTGCCTTTCTTTGTTGGATCCATATTTCTTTTTTTGTTATTGTTGTAGGTACTGCTTATCTACCAGAATCTTTCTGAGTACATGAGAAGTAATATTTTTGAGATTGTAAATATTTGCATTACGTTCTTTTTTATTCTTAGACTTTTATGTATGTGAGTAGTTTATGAAACTAGCAGGCTTTATTTAGTAGTGACCTGGCCATTTTAATTGGGTACTGTCACCCAGCTGTCTGTTATTATGTCTCTTCCCATCCCCCCTGCCCCCTTTTCCCAAAGGACTCTAGTATTCTGAATAAAGATTATATATTTGTCTGCCAGTGTTTAGGGAACCTGCGTGTTACTTAGATTTTTACTTAGTCCCTTTTTAAAATCACAGCTGTATCTAGTATCTCTGAATCCTTCAAATTCAACCAGTTGAGACTGAATCTTCAAGCTAGAACTGATCTGGAGTAATGTAGAATCTGACATTAGACAGTGGATTGAAGAGTCTTACTTATTATGCATTTAAACTTTTCATTACTTTTAGTTATACTGTATCTTTCAACTTTTGAACCCTTCTGGGATTCAGTTTAATTTTTGCCTTGGTTTCTTCCCCATAGTCTAAATCACTTACTGTTTCATGTCCATCTCTTGTCTGCTGCTATCACTTCTGCCATTCTCTTCCATCTTCCTCCTGCCCTTTATTGTCTATGTGGAGGGGAGTTCATTAAAATAAAAAGTAGAGGTACATGAATGTATTTGGTCAGCTCTGTAAGATACTGGAAATACATTTTTCTTTATGAAAGGAACTCTCAATAGGCTATCAGTTGAAAATACATCTTTTTGTATTAGTTTTATGTGACTCCAACAGATTGTACTTGTTATTTAACCATGTAATTGAGCACTAGTGTTTTTCCAGTGGCTGACCCATTTAGAATGAAAGCTAAATTCAAGTTGTGTTTTGTTAATGGAGTGTTACCAGAAATAGCATATGCTCTTTTGAATTACCCTTGAAGCATAGCTGTGATACAAAACTAACCAGGAGAGAGAAATGCTGGTCCTCAAATTTTTATTCACAGACTTCCCTGCTGACTTAGCTCCCTTTAGAGAAACAAATGGAAAAAGTAAAATAGTTAAATCTCTCAACTTCCATTAGTTATGGTTTGGGTTACTTGTTCTTGAATTCAGTGAAAAGACATTAGGAAGGTAGATAAAAGGCCGGGCACGGTGGCGCATGCCTGTAAGTGGCAGGGGCTAGGGATCGCGGTTTGAGTCCTGCCTGGGGCTAGGCAGGACTCAAACCTAGTAGTGAGACCTAGTTCCAAAAAAATAGCAGGGGGGGGGGGGCACGTGGTGGCGTGCACCTGTAATCCCAGCTACCTGGGAAGCTGAGGCTGGGGATTGCTTGAGTCCATGGTACCACGGGCAAAAATGGCAAGACCTAGTCTCAAAAAAAAAAAGAGAGGAAAAAAATAAAAAAGCTTCTAAAATAGAAAGAATAGTGAGGAATGCTATTCCAGTATCAGCAGAATGTGTTAGTATAGGTGATCTGCTAAGTGCCAGTTGAGATTGTATAGGAGGGAAATAAGTTAATAGGGAACAGTTGATTTTAATATCTACTTTAATTTTATCCCACTTTCTCAGCTATAGATGTAGCCATATTTCTGGGAAAAATATATTGCTTATTTGGTAAATTTGCTTTGAGTTACCTTTAGTCTCAGTTTTCAGAGGCAATATAGGATGTATGTGTGTGTGTGTGTACGTATGTATATATGTATGTTTAGGCATGTATGGTAGAGTACATGAGTCCTTGCTGAATCTAACAGAAAGGAGATAGACTCAAATGCTTGTTTCATATATTCTAAGTTATTATTTTGGGTTCTAGCAGTAAGGTTTTTAAGGCCACAGAGAATGAGAGATTTTTGCATTTAATAGAAACATTTCTTTCACAGATGTTAAATTGGTGAATATTTGTATAGAATTAGTTGTAAGTAGAATATTACCAGCTATTTACATTTTAATTAATTGAAAATGAAATTTAAAAAAATTTATTTCCTGCCAGGTATAGTGGCACGCACCTGTAATCCAGGCACTAGGAGGCAAAGAGGCCAGGGGTTGCTTGAGTCCGTGGAATTGGGAACTACCCTAGGCACCATACTATGAGACCTAGTTTCAAAAAATATATATATATATAAAAAATTTTAAAAAATAAATTTCCTTCCTAAGTTATGCAAGCTACATTTCCATGCTCTTCAGACCAGTGGCTGTTGTAATGGGTACGTAAATATAGAACATGTCCATCATTGCAGAAAGTTCTTTTGGATTGTGTTGCTTACAAGACTTTATAATTAAAATAGTATTACAGGAGTTTTGCTAAATAAGCTGGTCAAGTTTGTTGTTTTTAAGGAACTAGATGGAAAGATACCCTTTGAATTTTGCCCATAGCTGTGTTTCTCTTCCCTCAGGCTTGTAACTTTTATATTGTACCTTTATTTCCAGCATTTTAGCTTAATTTAGCTTGATTTAAGAATACCTCTGAAGTATTCTCTGGAGATACATTAGTATCTGTTTTATGTTGATTTAGAATTTCACTTGATTTGGTTCCTAAACACCTTTAAAAATCAGAACTTCTAGAGCTATCACTGTTAGGTTTTTTCTAAGGACTCATTTCCTCTCCTTGGCTTCTAATGTAGTACTGTCTGATAGAAATAGAGTGTTAGTCAGTTAGTATTAGAAGTGGGGAAAAAACCCTAGGTGAAATTAATTGTAGGAAAAATATGTAAATCAGTGTTATCTCAACAAGATATTAAATTTAATTATATAGTTAATTTAACCATGTGTAGCCAAAATATCATTTCACCATATAATTAAACACACAAAAGTTATTGAAATATTTCACATTTTGTTTTACAGTGAGTCTTTGAAATTCAGTAGTATGCTGTACATGGGTACATCTCAATTTGGAGTGGCCACATTTAGGGTGATTGATAGTCACAGGTGTATATTGACTATTGCGTAACAATTCTAGAGTGCTAAATCAAATGTAGCTTTTTTGGTGTCATATACTAAATTGTGAATGTGCCAGAATCTCAAAGGTTAGGAGGGAATCATACACCTTATGTTAAAGGATATGGTTTAACCAACCATAATCTATTTTACAGGTTGGGCATAGTTACTCTCTTTTATTTTCCTTTCTGCAATCTGTCTATGCTGGTCTGTAATTAATGTCTGCATCAAGATTATTAGGCAACTTTTTCTGAAGGAATGATAGAATAGTAGTACTTAGGACTTGAAATTTCTCTGTAGTGCTTGAGTCATTAGGATACGTGGTCTGTTTTCTACATTCTCCTGCTTTACAGAATGAAAGAAAAATTAATTGCCAAGACTTCTGTCTCATATTTTCCTCCCTGTTAAGTCTTTACTATAATTTCTTACTAATTCATACAAATCTGTCTTTCTGAACTATTGGTTTTAGGTATGAGTAATATAGGATTTTTTTTCCTATATTAGGGAGCAAGTGGAGTGAGAAACTTTTACCTATACAGAACTTAGGGGTTCATATGTACTAATAACAACAGTTCTATTAGTAGCCCCATTTTTACTAGTGATAAACCTGTAACAGAGAGGTTAAATAAGTGTTAAAGGCTATATAACTTGCAAATTTGGAGTTGCATTATAGATCATGAAAATGAGACAGATTTGTAAACTGTAGAACACTATGTTCCCTGTACCTACATATTTTTAAAGCAATGGAAAACAAATATTTAAAATATTTTACTGAAGAAATAGAAAAAGTTTAGAGAATTTGCAAAGTGCTTGAAGCTGAAAACCAGAGTAATATGTTGTTGCTTCCTAGTCTTTAATATGAGTAGCGTATTAACTGAGCAGAAGTACATACAAAACATGGACAAACTGTTACCTTCCGGATTTTAATGTAGATCTTTTATTTATAAAGATATGTTAAAAATAGCTGACCTTAATGTTAACACCTTTTAAGAAATTAAGGACTGTAGAAGCATAGAATAACTTAGTGGTTCCTAAAACTTACAGAAGTAGAGTCATGAAAGATTAAAAATACTGATCCTGTGTTTTAACCTGGAAATGTGGCCCAGTCTTTGGAATTTTATAAAGTTCTCCAGGTGATCCTAATAAAATACAGATTTGAAAATTTGAATTGGTGAAATGAAAATTGGTGAATTAGCATGACTAACAAAATTCTTTCAGTGTATTGTTCAGTGTCATAAGTACATTCACATTGTTGTGCAGCCATCCTACTATTTACCTCCAGAACTTTTTTAACCAAATGATAACTTCTTTTCCTTTCCTCGTAACTCCTGGGAATTATTCTACTTTTGTCTCTATGGATTTGACTATTCTGGATAACTTGATGTGTGGAATCATATTTTCCTTTTGTATCTGACTTATTTTACTTGTTAGCATGATGTTCTCAACCATGTTGTATCATGCACCATTATTTTATTCCTTTTTCAGACTGAATAATATTCTGTTGTATTTATACCATATCTTCTTTGTCCATTGATCTGTTAAACTTTTGGCTTGTTATTACTATTGGTCTATTTTCAATAATTATGTTATCTGTCTAGTTATCTTCATGTACATATATGTTCAAGACCCAGATTTCAGCTCTTGGAAATTAGTAAGGAGTGGCATTGCTGAATAATACAGTAATTCGGTGTTTACTTTTTAGGAATAGCCTTTTTTCCCCCCCCAAACAGCAGCTGCACCATATTACATTCCCTCCAGCTATGCAGGAGGAATCCATTTCTCCATTTACCAGTACTTTTCTTCTTTTGAAGCTATTAGCCATCCTTATGGATGTGATGTGTTATTTTAGTTTTCATTTGCGTTCCATTATGATTAGTGATGTTGGACATCTTTTTATGTGCTCGATAGTCATTTGTATGTTTCCTTTAGAGAAATATCTGTTCAGATCATTTTACTTTTTTTTAATTGATAATTAGGATAACTAGAGTTTTAAGCCAACATTCCTTTAACTAGTTTAATAATTTTAAGACAAGCCCTTTAACACCTTTGTGTCTTTAATTCCCTACCAGCAAAATTGTGTATCACATTTCTGTACCTAGCACAATTGTTAAGAAGAGATACTGCACCGCCTTAAAGCAGCATGCATATTAAGCTGTTATTAGAATAGCTATCTTTAGTATAAGCATATTTTCACTTTCTGTCTTAGAAATTATTTTCTGCTCATTTTTCTACAATATAAAGTCAAGTCTGTTCAGGTTTTATCTCTTAAGATTCTGCTTCACTAATACCATTTTGTTTTGGTTATTAAACAATATAAGCTCCTGGAGAGCTATGATTCTACTACGAACTGTGATAGTATCTAACGTTAGGACTCATTATAGTACACTTGTAGTTTTAACTACTGTATTACATACTAAAAAAGGTTTGATGAGGTGGTAATCATGTAAATGATACCTCTCCTTGAAAGAAAAGCCATTCAAGAAAATTCAAAAAATTTTGAATTTAGTATGGCAGTATTAATTACCTAGCATTCTTTTTGTCCTATAATATTCTTTGACAGGAATATTTCTGCCAGAAATATTTTTCCATATTTTAGAATGTTAAGTTTTTCTTCCTATTTCGTGTACCAACTTGACTTATTTTATTTTTTTCAACTTGGTTTACTTTAAACTATTTTATATTACTGTAAGAACAGACTATTTGGGACATTCTAGTAGTATAGGAGATGATGTTTTTCTTTAATTATAGGCAACTGACTTGAGTGTTGCTGATAAATAGGGCAGTACAGATAAATGGGAGATTAAAAAATGAATCATGGCTTACATATTGAAATATTGGGTTTTTACAAAGATCTCTTTGGAGACAAAATTTATCACTTTGCATCAAGGATGTAAAAAAATTTTTTTTAATCCAAAAGTTAAGATAGTGCTCATTGCATATAAGGAAAAGCTGTTGGGTTTTCATTTTATTGGCCGTGATTTTTATATATACTAGATTATATTTGTTCCCTGATTAATTTTAAAAAATTTAAGCAATATACTTTCTGGCGTTTCCCAGATTTTAATATTCTTAGGGACATTTTAGTCATATCATTAGCTTTTTATGCCATGACAAAAAATCATTTTGAGTATACTTTTTAATCCTCACTTAATGTTTTATATATAAAATGTGCTGAAAGTTAATATTTCAAAAACTTCACTGATTAAAAGAACAGTAATTATGAGGAGATGAAATTCAGGACTCCTAGTTTCTTTGTCTTTTAAAGATAAAGAACATGAGACTGTTTTAGGTTGTTGCTTATACTTGCAAATGTTCTTAGCAGTATTTGCAATTCAGATTTTAAAACCTGCTATTCAATTCCTGACTAAGCGCACAGCTTTCATAATTATTTATATAGTATACATACTAGATCTCAAAAATTAATCAAATTAGACTTTCTGTGCGTAATATTGTTGCTTGATTCACTTCCTTAATATTTTCCTTGATAAGTGTTTTTATTTTTTAGTTCCCCTTTATACTGTTAAAACTTTTGGCCCCATTACTGCAAAGTATTTTCAGGAAAAAGCTATGAAAAGCACATAATTTTTAAAACTATGTAGTCATTCTAACTAGTTGAATGTAAATTTTTCTTGATTTTTAAAGTAGTTTTTGTCTTTTAAATTTTACATATTTTGTTTAGCGAGAAAAACCCTTTTAAAATTGATCCTGCCATTTTTTATTCAATACATACATGAACGTAATGGACAAATCTTTCTCAGAAATAAAACATGTGGGTTGACAAGGAAAAAAATATTTAGAAATTTTATGTATTTTTCTCCTTTATAACTCAACCACACAATTACAGAATTATGTCTGCAGAAGATACTTAAAAAAGAAAGCACAGAAATGGCTATTTATGTTTGCCCTTATAGATTAATAAAGTTAGTTATACTTGGTTTTCTTTACTGTTTTTGAGAAAAATATATGGATTTTAGGAGTTATTAAGAAAAATCCTAATTTTTCAGTTGGTATCAAGAGTTATACTTGGTATTTTTAACATAGGTTACTAGAGTCACATTCTGATTGGTTTTTTTTCCTTAAGGCTGTTTTAGGACATTATAGTAAGCCACAATCATTGTTTTTTTCCCAGTTCTGTACTTTTTGGGTTGTTGATATTTTCTCAGAGTTAGTTTTTACTGAGCTAATGTTGATTTACAACACTATATGTTTTAAGCATTGTATGATTTACAGCACTATATGTTTTAAGAATGCAGTTTTCCACTTTTTCAGATATGTAACCATACCATACCTACCTTTAGTATCAGTAACTTTTTAATCACAGTTCACTGGACTGTCTTTACCCTTTTCTCCCATTCTACTTTGGTAATCTCAGCTCTACAGTCAAAATCGAAGGGTTTGTTTTTGGTTTTTTGGTTACTTTGTTTTGTTTCTTGCTATTTCTCCTTTTGCCTTATTTCACTTCACATAATCCCCCTCCAGTATCCTCCATGTTGTCTCAAAATGCAGGATCCCTTCTCCCCTCCCTACTTCCTCCCCCCTCCACTCTTCCCACTTTGTGATTAGTGTTTTAATATTTTGGGGGTACTTAGGGTCGGGTTGTGTGATAGATCTATAATCATTGAAAACCTCCGTACTGTTTTCTATAGAGGGAAGGGCCGGACTACATTCCTACCTACAGTTATATGAGGGTATCTTTTTCTCCACACCCTTGTCAACACTTGTTTCTGGTTGTAGGCCATTCTCACAGGTGTGAGGGTGATATTGTGATTTTTATTTGTGGTTCACTGATGATAAATAATGATCAACATTTTTTCATGTGCCTGTTGGTCTTTAGTGAAGTGGTTATTCAGGTCTATGTTTTTTGAGTGGGTTATTTTCATTGTTGATTTGTTTTGAGTTTTTAAATAAATTTTGGATATTAACCTGTTATCAAATTATGGTTTTCTTTCCTCCATATTGTTTCATTGTAATGACGGTTTCTTTTACTTTTCAGAAGGTTTTTAGTTTTTGGTAGTACCATTTGTTTATTTCCTTTTTGTTTCCCTTGCCTTTGGAATTGAGTTCCCAAAGTTATCACTGACACCAGTACTAACTATGGAGTAAGTTGCCTGTGTTTTCTTCTGTGTGTTGATAGTTGCGGGTTTTACACAAGTCTTTAATCCATTCTGCATTAATTTTTGTGAATGTTGTGAGATGATGATCCAGTTTTATTCTTTTGCATGTGGATATCTTTTTCCAAGCATCTTTTGTTGGAGAGACTTTCTTTCCTCCATATTTTTTCTAAAATTTACCTGCAAACCTAAAAAGATTTTTTTCTGAGTTGAGCTTTGTTTTAGTATTTTATCAAGTATAGCTAGAAACAGCTAAGATACATTTTGATTTATCTGTTCTCCAACTCTGAATTCATTAGGCATTTTTTTTCAAAAATAACTCCAGGTTTTTTTTTGGCAAAGTGTTTCTCCATGACTTAATGCGGGTTACCATTTACCCTAATAGTAATAGTAATTTAATCCCCTATATTAATAACATAACCATTTTTCAGCTTGTTAACGTTCATTATACATATAATTAGGTCTCCAAGTCAGTGTTCATATTGAGGTTTTTGTCATGTTGGTGTTAGTTTATGTATTGACTGTAGTAAACCATAAACGGTCTCAGAAGAGCTATTGTATATTTTCAATAATTACAGATCATTTTGGGATTAAGCTGTCTGGTCCATACTGTAGATTATAGATTGAGTAGAGGTGTATTCCATTATGATATTTCATCATTCTTAGGCCAACAGCCCAGCCAGCAATGAAGAAAGGAGAGGGAATGCAAGCCAAATTACAGAAGAACATTTCAAGCTGGGCCAGGCATGGTGGCTCATGCCTGTAGGTGGCAGCCTAGGAAGCCACGGCTGGGGCCAGGGATGGTGGTTTGAGTCCTGCTGGGGGCACATAGTGAGACCTAGTCCCAAAAAAATACCTGGGCGTGGTGGCGTGTGCCTGTAATCCTAGCTATCTGGGAATCTGAGGCTGGGGATTGCTTGAGTCTGTGGTACCCCGGGCAACATTAGCCTGTGCTTCCTCAGGCAAAAATAGCGAGACCTAGTCCCTAGTATCAAAAATAACAAAAACAAAAAATCAAGAACGTTTCAGGCTTGTTGTTGACCAGAGCAAGTCACAAAGTCTTAGTCAAATGTTGGGGAAATTTATTTCACCTTTAATGAGAGGAACTACAGAGTAACACCAGAGCGCCTTGATAGAGGAAAGGGTGAGCAAAACATTACAAAGCTAAAAGTAATCAAAATAGTGTGGTACTGGCATAAAGACTGACATTATGGAATAGAATCGAGAGCCCCGGAAATAAACTTGTGAATGTGTTCAGGTAATCTTCAACAAGGGCACCAGAGCTATTAAATGTGAAGAGGACAAACTATTTAACAAATGTATTGGGAAATTGGTGTATCTATTAATTTGCTATCTTACTCTATTTTCAAAAATTAATTCAAAATGGACCTAAAGCTGTAAAACTCCAATTTGGCAATGATTTCTTGACTAAGGCAACAAAAGCAAAAATAGACAAATGGGACTTCATCAAACTTAGGAATGTTTGTATATTGTGGGATATAGTCTGCAATAAAAAGGCAGCCTACAGAATGGGAGAAAGTATTTGCAAATCATGTATTTGTTAAGGGGTTGTATCTAGTATATATAAAGAACTGTGGTGAGGAAAAATTTAATTCATATTTTTTTAATTAAAATGTAATGTCCAAGTAATACAGATTATTGGTATTTTAAACTTGGGCGGATTCTTTTTCAGTTGTGCTAGTCCCATTCCCTGAAGTAACCAGGTTTTAACTTTTTCTTTTAACTTCTGATGGGTATCGCCATTCTATAAGTGATTATGCCTCTGTAGAAGGTATCTGCAGATATTTTACCATCAGACGACTGTTTTGTTTGATTAGTTAATTACAGTTTTTCTATTGATTACCTTTTAAACTTGAATAATATGCCAAAATTTCAATTTCTTGTTTTACCAGCTTTGGACATTATTTGACTCTTTAATATGTATTATAAAGAAATTCTCAGCTCTTCATTATTCTTCACCTCCTTCCAACCTTTTTTTTTCCCTTTATATTAGCTATATTTTTGGTCTAACCTAATTTTAGTTTACTATGCCTTTGCTTTATACAGAAATAATTGAAGATAACTATTAATAGTTATATTTTTAAAGGATGGTTCAGAAAAAAAATCTTAAATGTGTGGAGAAGAGATGAAGAAAGTGAATTCTTACTAGTATACAGTCTTATTTCCTTTTGGGCCACTTTCCCTATATCTCTGGTGTACTTGTTTTCTTCTTGGGAATCTTTTTTTATTGAACTGAACCTTTTTTTATTGAACTGTATCCAAATTTATCTAATAGTCCTAAGATGCACTGTTTTGCATATAACCTTGGTTCCAGGGTATCTTCATTTGTAAGACCCATCATTGCTTCAATATAACTTTTCATTGGGTTTGAAAAGTACATTAAATGTGTGATTGGTTGCATACAGCCCAATTTCAATGTAATAAGATGAAGATACCTTTGTTTTTTATTTAGAGAGGAAAAAAAAAAGTCATCTATCCAAAAATAAAACAAAGTCAGCTGTACTTTCTTAATCAAAGAAACCTTTTTTTCTCTTGAAAAGTCAAGATTATACCATTTTGGTAACCTACTTTTCCATTAAAGGGTACCCACTCCCCCACCTTGATTTATTTTTGTGGATGTAATTGTATGTGTGGGTGTACTAACTTGTTTAACTGGTTTTTCTTTTTGCAGCCTATTATAAACAGTGATGTGAAGAACATTTCTTACAGCTAAGTCTTTGCTAATATACATGATACTGCCTTTCAGATGGTGAAATAGAATTTCTGGGTTATAGAGAAAGTTTATTTTCATAGTTAATTCTGTAATAAAAGCAATTTAACTTAATTTTTAAAATTAAAATTAATAATCATTAAAAATGTCATTTTTTTCCCCCTCCTTTATAGTGAACACTTGTCCTGCTCTTTCACCTTCTTCTTGCATGGAGAAAGTAATATTTGTACCAGTGTGGAAATTAACCAACATCAACCTGTATATCTTCTTAGTGAAGAGCATATCACCCTTGCTCAACAGTCTAATAGCCCTTTTCAAGGTAATTTTATTGGTTTAGGTATTTCATTGTTGCTTTAAAAAAATTTTTACTAAAAAAATTTTTATTGAAATTGGTGACTTTACATTTTGGAATTAATGTGATTTCCCCTGAACTTTAATTTATCCTGGTGATGATTCTCTTGTAGTTCTCCTTGTCTGTTAGAAAAGTCAATGAATTAAGGTTTTGTTTTTTTTGTTTTTTTTTTAAGCATAAATATCATTTAAAAAAATTCTTGTACATCAATAGCATATTGATTTTAAAGAATTCTTTTAAATAGCATTTAGCAGAGATATTTGCTGTCAAGGTCACTTTTGTGTCATTTGTGGAAGTCATTTTTAACATAGAAACTTTTGCTATAATTTATGCCATCGAAGTGGTTGACCTCTTAAGATTTCTTAAGGAAGTACTCTTTTAAGATTTCTGATTTGTTTGTAAGAACTTAAGAGTGTGTTCCTGTTTTAATTCTAAACCTAGTAATTAATTTAAAAAAATCAATGGCAGTATGTAATCAGCACATAAATTTACATTTACTCATTTTTTTTTCTCAAATTACTTTTCCTCAGTAGAAGTCAGGAGAACCTGAATTGATACATGACTATTACTATTTCTTGTTTAAATTTCAGTCATTTGAGATTTTTGGGGTAGACAGAATTTTAAGTTTTTAAAGTAAGCTCATTGTTGGACTTTGTCTTCTCAGTAACACATTTAAGTTCTTTTTTAGTAGAAAATTATTAAAAATTTTGTAGACTTACTTTCTCCGGTATAATCATTACGGTTCTCCTTTTTTTAAAGAATTGTGTAATTTGTCATTGTTTGGTGTAATAATACTTGATAGAACAGTTTATAGTTACTGATGTCTGTTTTGGATTTCTAGTTATTTTAAGCCCATTTGGACTAAATGGCACTCTCACAGGACAGACATTCAAGATGTCTGACTCGGCTACAAAAAAATTGATAGGTGAATGGAAACAATTCTATCCTATCTCATCTTGCTTAAAAGAGATGTCTGAAGAAAAACAGGAAGATATGGATTGGGAGGACGATTCTTTAGCTGCAGTAGAAGTTCTTGTTGGTATGAATTTTTAATTATTAATGAAAAGGGAAAAATGTGACTTCATTAGATTGTGTTGACTAATATATAGCTCTGATACCTTAGTGTCTTTCAAAACCAAATATTTCATCCTTATTTCCCACTTACATCAGGGATACAGCTTGGTCATGGTTTAGCTACTAGTGTCGTCTCATTCTGCAATCTAGGATTAAGTAGTAGTATCCATGTCTGTACCATTATAAGAACAGAGGAATGAATAATAAGAACAGGGACCAAGTCTTAACCATTTAAGTACATTTAAACCTTCTGCTAATGTATGATACATATTACATCTTCTCACACTCCACTAGACAAAACTAGACATGTGACCAAGCCGAAGTTATTGGAGAGGGATATATATTACACCTAGAGGGTAGCTTGCTTATGGATGCCAAGAAAATAAATGTGAGTAAATAATATTTGGATACTGAAAAGTTGATAACCTATGTGACACAGTATTTAACATTTGGTAAAGTTGTCGAATCAACACTTAAAAGGCAGAAAATGTAGTTAAAAAAACTTGTGGTTTTGATTTTTCTCTGCCCACATCAGTGGTATTCAGGTTGACTGTGTTCTGTGTGTCTTCTCGTTCAGGCACCCAGAACCTAGTTTAAATAAGGTAAATTATATTTGGGACATGGTAGTCTCAAGACAGAGTACAGAAGCAACAGAGGCTGCACTGATCCTACAAACACATTTAAGGCTCTTGTTTTGATATGGCATATGTCACATGTACTTACATTCCAGAGTAAGTCACACAGCCAAGCTTAATAATGGATTAAAGATGAATATTTCAGTTTGGACTTGGAGGTTTGGGGAATATAACAAAGTAGATAATTGGGATTAGAATCTCAACACTATATTTAGTGGAATCTTATAATAATGTTATTTGTGGGGATTTATGACCTTATTTACGTTCTTGGATCCTTTTTAAATAAAAATATCAGTGTTCAGTTTCAGTTGACATATTACTATGAGAAGTAGAAGTGATAAAAACAGAAACAGAACACATATTAGACTTTTTAAGTAGAGATATTATAAAGAATAAAATAGAAAATGGCTCATAATTATGATTTCCAAATTACTTTGTTAAACTTGTTGCAAATAAATGTTTAAAAAAGGTATACACAATCATTCAAAAATAAAAAGCAAAAGTTGCTTTCCTTTAGATCTCTTCACTGAAGGTAATCACTACTATTTAGTTTTTTTTTTTTTTTTCTCGAAAAATATCAGGAGAGTGTATATGCATAAAATATATATCAAATGATTTTTTATTTAAAAATCTGAGTAAAACCAATCCTCCTGCAATCCCAGTAGTAATTGAGTTTCCTGTCCTTTTTCCCCTCCCTCTCAGCTGGTGTCCGAATGATCTATCCAGCATGCTTTGTTCTAGTCCCTCAGTCAGACATTCCTACTCCTAGCTCTGTGGGATCCTCTCATTGTTCAGCTTCTTGCTTGGGTGTCCACCAAGTGCCTGCTTCCACAAGAGATCCTGCTATGTCTTCAGTTACTCTTACACCACCTACATCTCCCGAGGAAGTTCAAACAGGTATTACAATAACTTTTTCCATTAGTTCTAGCAATGAATCTGTCCTTTTGAATACTGTCAACAGTTATTTTGAAGTAATTAAAGCTTACTGAAGAGTTTACCACGTAGTTTACAACTCTCTCATCTAGACTGTTAAGATTTGTTCTACCATCCTCTTTATATGTATGTATTCATTATATTAGTCTTTCTCTGAACCTTTTGAGAAAAAAACCTACAGACTCCATGCCCCATCACCTCTAAATACGCAGTATACTTTTCTCAAAATTAAGGGACATTTCCTTATATAACTACCATTTAATTCCCCAAATTAGGAAATCAGCATGAATATTGCACTACCAATTCGATTCACATTACCTGTTCAGATCTTTTGTTTTCTATGTTTAAAGTACTTTTTTTGTTGTTTGTGTGACAGTACAAGTACGGTTACCAAGTGCTTGAGTTGAATTGCAGATTAAAGTCATAATATGTTGCTCTGAAACCAACCTTTATTCTCCTACAGCCTGTTCTTTTTGTATGTATTTTCAGTTGATCCTCAGTCTGCCCAGAAGTGGGTCAAATTTTCTTCAGTATCTGATGGCTTCAATTCTGATAGTACTAGCCACCATGGTGGGAAAATACCCAGAAAATTAGCAAATCATGTGGTGGATAGAGTATGGCAAGAATGCAATATGAATAGAGCACAGAACAAGTAGGTATTTTCATTTTGAAGTTTAAAGGTTGCATTTTGTTAGTTACTTTCATAGGAAATATTTGAAGTATAAATAGTCATTTGACTTTTAATTCAAAAAGTTGATTTTTGACATTCTCTTTTAAGGCTTAATTTGGGGTCACAGAAAATTTTATAAATTCTAAAGAAGTTTGTAATTTCAAATCTTAGGAGAAAGTATTCAGCTTCATCAGGTGGTCTATGTGAAGAAGAGACAGCTGATAAAGTAGCATCCTGGGATTTTGTTGAAGCCACACAGAGAACAAACTGCAGCTGTTTGAGGTAGAGTTTTTTCAGTCCATTGATATCTTGGTGTATAAATGTGTGTATACATGTGTATGATGGTTTATTTATGTCCTTGAATATTTTTACTTCACCTAGTTTGAGGTAGCTTATATAAATGCTGTTAGAATTTTTTCAAAAGCAAAAAATTTGATGAATTTAATAATTTGAAACTAATTATAGAAGTACATACAAATCCATGTCTTAAACTTGTAAAAAGTTACCAGAATTGGAACTTGGATTTGCAGATAAATAAAACAGTTCTATACTGGATTATGGTTCATATAGCATCTATAAGATAAAAAATACACAAATCTCTTGAGAAAAGTGTTCATATATGGCACTGTGCCCAAGATACTTCTCATTAAAAACATGATATATGATACTAGACAAAAACATCCTTCACCGTTTTTATGGTAAACCCAGTACTGGGTTTACATAGCAGTTTCTTATAATATTCCTTTGCACATATGTAGGTGAAATGATGAAATTTGAGAAAATGCTGTATAAGGACCCAAAGCTCTATTGTAAAAGTATAAGCTAGTAGACTGTATTGGTCAAAGAATAGATGGACACATTTTATTTACTGGGGGTTTTGATGAGATCTGGTTATCAAAGGCATTAAGATTATATTGCCTTGAATTTACTACTTTATGGATTGAAGGTAGATTATATACTTTCAGTGAATATACAGAGAATTGCTAGAAAATAGTTAGCTACTCTTTTTAAATCATGGATGTAAGCCACAGGAAACAAACTGCCTGCCGTTTAGAACCAAGGGTTTTATGCACACAGTGACTGATTAATTCAGGCACCTCAAAGAGATTGCAAGTTCAGTTCTAGAACATCACAGATGAAGTGAACATTGAAATAAAGCAAGTCAGTATTTTGGTTACCCGCTGGAGATATTTGATGGCATCGATTTCCTTATAAAGTAATAATGATTCTTGTCATATTGAAAGTGTTTAGAGAAGATGCTCAGAGAAGGGGTTACTATTTTTACATTGGGTGGGACCTACTATTTTGTTTAATGGCTAACTCACTTATTAAACATTTTTCATAATTAAAAAAATCAAACAGGGATTAAAACAAGGATATAAAAGTAAAAATTGTAAACCCCCCTCCTTGTATATCTACATCTGCCTACCTGCTTTCCTTCACACAAAAAAAATTGTGTGTTTACTACTGTTCTGTAACTTGTTTTTTAATGATAAAGTTCCCCTGGATAACTTTTCCATGGTAGCGTTTAAAGAACCACTCTATTTTTTCCTCCCCTCCCTTCCCCCTTATCCCTACCACCACCCCTTACCCCTATCCCCTCTCCTCCTTTTTTTTTGAGACTATGTCTCACTTTGTTGCCCATGGAACTGCTTGTTCCCTGGGGTACCACAGACTCAAGTGATCCATAGCTTCAGCTCCCCAGGTAGCTAGAATTACAGGCATGGGCCACCTTGGCCAGCTATTTTTTTTTGAGACTGTGTCTCACTACATTGCCCTGAGTGAGTCTTGAATCCCACTATGTTGCCCTGGGCGAGTCTTGAATCCCCAGGCGGGTCTCAAACCTGTGGACTGAAGTGATTCCTAGCCTTGGCCTACTTCTGTAGGCTGTGATTAAAGGCATGCACCACTGTGCCTGGCCCCACTCCATTTTTTCTCTGAAATTCAAATACCATAATTCTGTGTATGTGTAATATAGTATATTTAACCAGTCCCTTATGCTACACTCCTGCTGAATATTCTTAAAACAAATCTTAAACATCATTTCAACTATTTTGCATGCATATCTAAAAATATTAATATTTATATAGTCAAATTATACTATCACATGGAATTTTTTGGTATCGTCTGATATCCTCCAGGTTTGTCTCAGTTATGTCTTTTTGTAGTTGGTTTGTTAATATCTTTTAACTCCCTTTCCTCTTGTAGGTCTGTAAATGGAAACTACCTCTAGAGCTGTCTGTCCAATAATAGCTATATTCGTGTAACAATTAGTATCTATTTAAATTTAGTATGCCAAAATTTAAGTAAATTCCCTGCTCCCTTTGCATTAGACATATGTCAAATCTCACACCCACCTACCCACCCCCAACCCCATTTCTATCAACGCAAGAAGTAATGTTGAAGGTGCTTGGTTTAAGTGCTTGGTTTAGGTTCAGGTGCAATAGTGTAACCTGTGCAATAATACAGTTACAGGACATGTGATTGTCACACTTATAATAGTGTTAAGATTTAGAAAGTGTTCCTCCATTGTTAATTTTCTGATTATCTTTAATGTAAATATAGCTTTTCTCCTTGGGATTTGTTTTCTTTTTCTTATTACTGACTTAAAATTTCAATAAAATGATTGCTTTTGAAATGTTAAATTCTTGCTTTCTTCTCAGTCTTAGGGAGAAATTCAGTTTTCCAACATTAAGTATGACAGTTGTAGTTTTCATAAGTTTTTTTTTTTTTGGCAATTGATCTAAGTTTCAAGTAAGCATCATTGAAAATAAATATGTATATACTTTTAGTTCACCTCGGAAAAAGTCCAGTTATGTCCTTTTCCATACAAGTGTCCCCCTTATCCTGATTTGCATACGCTCTAGCCCCCTTCTCTTTTGGTAACCACTAATTGGTCTTACAGTCCAAAAGTTTATGTGGTTATGTTTTCTTTGTATATCACACATGAGTGAAATCATATGGGGCTTATTCTCCATCTGACTTACCTTGCTAAACATAGTATGCACAAGGTCCATTCATGTTGCAAATGACAGGATTTTGTCCTTTTATTCTTTAAATTTCTTTTAATTTTTTTCTAATTGATTGAACATATATGTGTGTGTGTGTGTATATATATATATATATTTTTTTTTTTTTACATCATTGTCTATCTACCTTGAGGTTCTCCCACCACCTTAACAACTGAGAACCATCTTAATCTCATTCCTTCCCTGATTTTATCCCCCCCAACCCTTGCTCTATGCTTCAGTTCTGTTGACAATCTAAAATTTTTCTTGACCATTTGTTTGTTTTCCCTATATCCCTCATATAAGTGAGACCATCCAATATTTCTCTTTTTCTTTCTGGCTTATTTCTGCTAACATGATCCTTTCTAGCTCCATCCATGTTGCTGTGAATGACATGTTTGCCTTCTTTGATTCATGAATAATACTCCATTGTGTACATATATCACAACTGTCTGTTTTGGGACATTTGGGTTGTTTTCATATCCTGATGTTGTAAATAGTGCTGCAGTAAACATCTGCATTACAGGTGTCCTTTTGAAGTAGTGTTTTTGTATCCTATGGGTAAATTCCTAGAACTGAGGTTGCTAGACTGAATGATAATTCCATTTTCAATAGTTTAAGGGTCCTCCACACGCTTTCCATAGTGGCTGGACCAGTTTGTATTCCCACCAGCAGTGTAAAAGTGTTCCTTTCTCTCCATATCCACGCCAGCATTTGTTGTTGCCCATTTTTTTGTTTGTTTTTAACATGGGCCATTCTTACTAATGTAGGATGTTATCCATTGTGGTTTTGATTTGAATTTCCTTGATTATTAATGATGTTGAACGTTTTTTTATACGTATATTGACCATTTTTATTTCTTTCGGGAAGTGGGATTTTGTCCTTTTTTGTAGCTGAATAGTGCCCTGTGGTGTGTATATACCGTATCTTTCTCTTTTTTCTTTCTTTTTTGTCATAGATTCCTTTATGCTAGTCAAAGATTTTTTGTATGAATAGACACTGAATTATTTTTATCTGTATTTACTGAGATAGTCGTCTAGTTTTCTCCCTTGCTAATGTGATAAACACTGATTTTTAACTTTTGATATAACTTATATTTTATGGGACAAACCTTATTTGTTCATTATCTTTTATCCTTTGTTGTATTACTGGTTAACTTGCTAATATTGTTAATGATTTACACCTGTATTCTTGAAGCATTTCAGTGCTTTTTTTTTTAAATGTTTTTGATTTTGATAACCAGGTCATAATGGATTTCTGCTGTGTCCTTTGAACATAACTCACAACTCCCATTTTTCTTGACAACTTTCATACTTTTTGCCCCACACGTAAGTAGTAAGATGACTCAGGTTCAATATGAAAGACTGTTCTAGCATGTACCCTCAGTAGTAGATTCTTTAAAAAGTGCCTGTCACTACTTTTTAATACTTTCTCCGGTTACCTGTTACTTCTCATAACAACAAAATCTTTGACAAAATAACTCTTAAAACTAAAATATACTAATGAATACTGAATGATTTAACTCATATACCTCTATATTTTTCTAGTTTTCTTAGTTCAAAAAGTAGTTTATATTCTTAAATATTACTGAATTTGCAAATATTAAAGGTACACAGTATTTTTATGCTACTAGAAGAATTCTCAATAAGGTCTAAATATAGTTGTTAGCATTCTATGTATATATAAGTTAAGTCTTTCAGTTTAGAATTATTTCATATTACAAGGAAAAATTGCTTTTAGGATTTTTTTTTTGAGACTAGGTCTCGCTATTTTTGCATGGGGAACCATAGGCTCATGTTGCCTGGGGTACCACAGGCTCAAGCAATCCCCAGCCTCAGCTTGCCAGGTAGCTGGGATTACAGGTGCGTGCCACCATGCCCAGCTATATTTTTTTGGACCTAGGTCTCGCTCCATCCTCCCAGTGGGACTCAAACCGGGATCCCTGGCCCCGGCTGTGGCTTCCTAGGCATTTACAGGCATGCGCCACCGTGCCCAGCCTTTAGGACTTTCTTTTACTTTTCCAGTCAATTGTCCATATGCCGTGGGAAGAAATAGGAAGAGATCCTTTAATCAGTGTCAGCACTATCCTAACTAGCTTCTAGCCAGTAGAAATAAGTTTTCTTGGTAGTTGCTGTAGGACTGTAGTTGATTTCCAGGCTTAGCCAAGCCACCAGTTTGTAACAATTATTGTGAACTATCAGATGCTTTTCATCTTAAAATAATTAGAATTTTATCTTTGCATTTATTCAGATACTTAGGTATTTAGATGATAGAACACAGGCCATCTTGACAATCTAATCATATAACTATTAAATGAGTTTAAGAAATTTGACTTATGAATTTATGAATGCTTAGTTTTAGGTCACTGGACAAAGGTCTTTTTCCCCCCATGTAAAGTCCAATAATTTTACTTTAAGGATTATATGTGGAAAACGTCAATACCTGAAATGTCTAATAATTTCTCTTTCTAGGCTTTGACATAATAGTAGTACTATATTAAACTTTTAACTTTTAACTTTTTCAGGCACAAAAATCTCAAAGCAAGAAATCCTGGACAGCAAGGGCAAACACCATCTTTAAGTCAACAACAAGTTCTTCCTAAGCACAAGACCAATGAAAAGCAAGAAAAGAGTGAAAAACCACAGAAACGTCCATTGACACCTTTTCACCATCGTATCTCGATTAGTGATGATGTTGGCCTGGACACAGATTCAGCCAACCAAAGACTTGTAATCTCTGCTCCAGACAGTCAAGTGAGATTTTCAAACATCCGAACTAATGATGTAGCAAAAACTCCTCAGATGCAGGGCACCGAAATGGCAAATTCACCTCAGCCACCCCCACTTAGTCCTCACCCATGTGATGTGGTTGATGAAGGAGTGACTAAAACACCTTCAACTCCTCAAAGTCAGCATTTTTATCAGATGCCAACACCGGATCCTCTGGTTCCTTCTAAACCAATGGAAGATAGATTAGACAGTTTATCCCAGTCTTTCCCAGCTCAATTTCAGGAAACCGTAGAACCTACAATATATGTTGGTACAGCAGTAAACTTGGAAGAAGATGAAGCTAATATAGCCTGGAAGTATTACAAGGTCCCAAAGAAAAAAGATGTAGAGTTTTTACCACCTCAACTTCCAAGTGATAAATTCAAGGATGATCCAGTTGGACCTATTGGACAGGAAAGTGTAACATCAGTTACAGAGTATGTATTTTTTTAATAGTCACTATTATAATTTAAGGGTATAAATATAAGTTCTTAATATTAGGACTCCAGAATTTGTTCTAGGATAGGATTTACAATAATAAATCCTTGGAGTATTAATTTTGCATAATCACTTTGTTTTTCTCTTTAGGGAACCTCTATATAATGAAATATTTCAGTCACAGAAAGGTGGAGAAAATAATAACACTTATTCATCAACCTTTAAGTTGCTCATTCAACCAACCTCAGGAATTTATTTTATTTTATTTTTGGGGGGAGACTAGGTCTTGCTATGTTGCCAGGGTAGTCTCAAACCCATGAACTCAAGTGATTCCTAGCTTCAGCCTCCTAGATAGCTGGGATTACTGACATGTGCCACCATGCCCGGCTCCAACTTCAGGATTTTGCATACAGTTAGGACTCCTGTGTACCATTTTTCTTCATTCTTCCTTCCTCTGTCCTGAATTTGATATTTATTTTTTTCTGTACATGTTTTCATACATGTAGCTCCAGTTAATTCATTTCACTGTATTTCTTTATGACTACATAATAATTTATCTGCTCACTTGGAGATAGACATGTTGGTTATTTTTAATTTTTCACATTACAAAGGATGTAGCAGTAAACTTTTTTGTACTTGTTTTCTTAGGCATGTATAGGAGTTTTTCTAGGGTGTACATCTAAGAATGAAATTGTATGTCCATATTCAACTGTAATAGTTGTTTTCAAGTTATTCTCCAAACAATACTAGTTACACCTTTAGTCAGACAGCAGAGTCAAAGACAAGTAGTTTTTCTACATTTTTTTCTCTGTACTTGGTATTATGATTTTAATTTGTTTAATCTACCACATTCAGAATGGCATCTTATGTCTTAATGTTTTTCAGAGTCCTAGTGAGTTGTTAAGCAACACTTAAATGCTTATTGGTCAATTGGATTTCTTTTTTTGTGAATTGCCTGTACATAATTTGTAGTTCATTATTCTTTTCCATCCCTCCCCCACCACGGTTTATTCTTTGCATATTCTGTTAATCTCTTATTAGTATATATTCTATAGCTATCTTCCTCCATTCTTTGGTTTACTTTACCTTGGCGAAAAGTAAACATTCCCCCCCCCATCACCGTTTGCTTTCAATGTACTAATTATATTTATTGTCTGTCCTAGAATCCCTTTGCATTTTTATTTTTAGGTTTTTTTTTTTTAAGGTGAAAATCAACCACAAGAAATATAATTAAGTTACTAAAACTGACCTTCAATGCAAGGCCAAGTCGTGTGTACATATTTCTTTCCTTGTCAGTCCATTGTCAATGAAATCTTGAAGGTGGTTTAAGTTAGATTTTTTTTTTTTTTTTTTTTTTTGAGACTAGATCTCCCTATTTTTGCCCGTGGAACCGCAGGCTCTTGTTGCCCAGGGTACCACAGACTCAAGCAATCCCCAGCCTCTGCTTCCCAGCTGGGATTACAGGCGTGCACCATCACACCCAGCTATTTTTTTTGGAACTAGGTCTCGCTACAGGCCTCAGGCGGGACTCGAATTGTGATCCCTAATCCCTAGCCCCGGCCGCTTCATAGACTGAATCTTACAGGCATGAGCCACCGTGCCTGGCTAAGTTAGAATTTTGAAAATTCATTAAAAAATACATAAATGTAGTGATGTTTTGTTCAGTCCTTAGAATGGACATTTTAGAGGACTGGTTCAATTTGAAGTCTTTTTTTTCTTTTTCTGTCCTGCCGCTGAGAAAATTCTTTTTTTTGCATAATTCTTATATTTTTGGAAACTGTGTAAATCAGATATGTAGAGTTTGTCTTTTCCCTCTTATTTTCCATCTATCTTTTTCCCTCTGTGGTCTGGATTTCTTATTTTTTCCAGCCCTTTCTTGGAGTTTTCATAATTATTTTTTGCATTTTTCCCCTAAACTTTTAAAAAGAATTTTATTTAATGTCCTGTTATTTTCTTTCCTTAATAATTAATTGTTTTGTTTTGATCTTTTCTATAATGCTTCTCATTTTGTATATATTTTAGAGTGAGGAAATAGAGGAGCTGAGTAGGGATTTTATGTATAGGCTAAACCTGATTAGAAAGCTTGAACTGTTTAATGCATTTCACAGGATAATGTGTGTGTCAGTTCTAGATACTTTGCTTTATGATAATGGACTAAGGAATGTTTTAGAGAGGAGGCATCATAATCTAAAATTCCATAATAAAGAGTTTGTCAGATTATGACTATCACTAGGTAGTTTATTTTTCTTAGAAAAGGAACCCATATCTCTCCATTTTCAACTCCTTAGTTCTGTCTAGAAATGTAGGTTGATTTTTTTTCTGGTTTTCTAGGCAGTTTTGCTATTCTGTTATATAGTCCTTTTTTTTTTCTTTTTCTTTATAGAGATTGGGTCTTAGTATATTGCCCAGGGTAGTCTCCAACCCGTGGACTCAAGTGATTCCTAGCCTCCACATCCCAATAGCTGGTATTACAGGTGCACATCACCACGCCTGGCTTTATAGTTTCCTTTTTAAACCCCTCTTCTATATGCTTTATTTTGAACTTTTTCTCTTTGTGTTTTGTTGCCTTTCAGCATTCTTGTTTAATCCATTCATAGCCTCTTATTTTCCTTATCATTACAGATTTATTCTCTTTTAGAATTCATTGTTTGTTATTACAGTTGACAAACCTATGTGTTTCATGTAGCACTTTGAATCTTAAAAGTGCTTTTTTTTTTTAAGAAATGAAGATTAATTTGGATTTATAATCGAGGGACTTGAGGATACTCTTATGATCACAGAATACAATTACCCTACTTTAATGGATCTCTTGAAAACAATTGATATCTTGGAAGCAAGTTTTAAAGGATCGTAATCTTTACTGGATGTACTTTAAAAAAAAGTGTGGGCTAGTCTCATTCTTGTGTGAAATTACTATTTTCTACTTAGTTCTCATCTATATATGTTCTCAGAGAGAACATTGTAAGTTAAATAGTATGTTGGTCACTTGCTTAAAAATTTTCAGTAGCTTCTCTTTGTACTTAGAATAAAGTCTAAAAAGTGTAGAACCAAAGTCATCCTCATCTGTAAGGTTCTATAGTCACCTGCCCAGCTATTTCATCACTCTTTATTATTCTCCTATTTGCTTCTTGATTTAGCCACACCAGCTCTCTTACTATTGCTTTAAAAAACTAGCCTATTCCTCATTGACTTCACAGTTGAATTACTTTTTTTTTTTTTTGAGACTAGGTCTCCCTGTTTTTGCCCATGGAACTGCAGGCTCTCATTGCCCGGGTTACCACAGACTCAAGCAACCCTCCGCCTCAGCTTCCCAGGTAGCTGGGATTACAGGCATGTGCCACCATGCCCAGCTATTTTTTGGGGACTAGGTCTCACTGCGTGCCCCAGGCAGGACTCGAACCACGATCCCTAGTCCCGGCCACTTCGTAGGCTGAAGCTTACAGGCACAAGCCACCATGCCTGGCAACACAGTTGAATTACTAACAGGGAAAATAGCTCAAGCCTTATTTCTCAGTCTTTTTCAGAAAATTTCTTTTCAGGAGGTATTTCTAGGCAGTTTGACTGTCATATTTGTTCTATCGGAATGATTGCCTTTCCTCATGCCCAATCTCTGTATCCTTTTTACTGCTTTCATATTCTCCTTCTCTATCACCTGAATTATTGGTATGTTCCTCCGTCATAAAAATACACCCCTGGAATAATCCTGGACACATCATAGACTCTGCATATGTTTAGATGAATGAAATGATAGTGTGGCCTTAGAATTTTAAAACACTTCAAAGTTACATTTTCTTATTTAACTTATGTAAAAATGTAGTATATTTTCAGTTAAAAAAACTTCAAGAATAGGTTTTTTTTTTTTTTTTTTTTGAGACTAGATCTCGCTGTTTTTTGCCCGTGGAACTGCAGGCTCTCATTGCCCGGTGTACCACAGACTCAAGCAAACCCCAGTCTCAGCTTCCCAGGTAGCTGGGATTACAAGCACATGCCACCACGCCCAGCTAATTTCTTGGAACTAGGTCTTGCTACGTTGCCCTGGGGCAGACACGAACCGTGATACCCGGTCCCCGCCACAGCTTCCTAGGCTGCTGCTTACAGGCGGGCGCCACTGTGCCTGGCAAGAATAAGTTTTTATGGGCGCATATGTTCATAAAATCTAAGAATTCAAACCATGACTTACTTAAAGTAAGTCATGGTTTGACTGCTGTGTGCAGTGTTTGCTGCTTGTGTGCAGAGCATCTGTGTGAAAGTGAAATTAAGATTCCATAGAAGCTAATGCAATTTAATCTTAGAATATCTTCTAAAATTTGATGTTCTCCTTGAGAAGAATGTTTAAGCATAATACAGAAAGGTAGCATGCAGAAGTAGAGTGGTGCTGGGTCATGATTGTGTAAATTAAGGAAAAAACATGCTTCTATGTACTCCTGGTCATTTTTTTTTCTGCTTCATAGAAAAAAAAACAAAAGATTGAATATAAGGTTTTTTTAATTTAAATTAGGTCTTAACTGAGTATTGTTTTGGTTATGCTATTTACTAAAAATGTATATTGTATCATAATTCCATATAAGATAGAATCCTTGTTTTTATATTATAATAGATTAGAATATGGCAACTATTACCAAAAATCAACCATCAGAGGCTTAATTACTGTATGAACTAAGAAACATGGATATAATAGTTTTATACTTGGTAGGTTAGGAAAGGTTTGGTTTTATGTTTTAGTCATTGGGATGATTCTGCCTTTTTCTTGGAGTTACTATTCTATAGCACTAGTTCTCAATTGGGGCAATTTCTGATCTTCTCAACTCACAGCCCTGTGGTGATATTTGGCAGTGTCTAGAGAATATTGATTATCACAACTGGGTGGATTACCTGGTGTCTGGATGGTAGAGATGTTGGTAATTACCCCTTTAGTGTAGAACAGCCCCTACAAGAAAGAATTATCAAGATCAAAATGTTGTGTTGAAGTGCTTTAATGTTATGAATAACTTTTAATAGAAATTTCAACTCTGGAATGGTTTAGTAAATTAGATAGTCCAAGCATGTCTGTTCATTAGTTTCATTAGTCAGTATCCCTATACTTTATTAGTTTACCCAAACCACATTAAAATAATTGATGTAGTCTTTAGTGTTTGTATTATGCTAAAATGTTTGTTTTCTTCATAGTTAAAAGAGCTCTTGTTGGAATGACTTTGTAATTCAGGTAGCTGCTATTAATATTACTTGAGATAGGTTGTATTGAAATCTGTCATCTCATGGAAACTGGTGAAAGGAGTTGACAGATGAAATCCTTATCATAGTCTATGAATTACTGTTTATGCTCTCTTGATGGCATTTAGATAACCTTAAGTTCTTTATAGAATCATTCAATAGTTTTAAAAATGTAATATGGTCAGTCCCTTTTCCAGTCATAGAGTAATCTGTGCAGAAGCTAACCTTGTTTTATATAATCTGTGAAATTGTATTATTCAGTCATTGTAAGTTTGTTTTTCAAAGCCCATACTTTGAACTTTGAAAGTATATTCAAATGTATAGCAATTAATTTTAATGAGATTAGAGGACAGTTACAATTCCTACATTTCTCCTTCCTTAGAAGATTATCTTTTTCAATATTCTTCAAAGATATATTTTAATCAAAATGAAACTGATTAAAATAAATGGTCTTATAGCTAAATGTAATTATAATATAATGGAAAATAATCATGTTAAATTCTCTGACAGATATTTATAAAATGCAGTAGGACTATAGAGCCATAGTGAGGAATAATTGAATTCCATTTATGGAGAGTCTGAAAGTTTTATGTTGTTTGGTTATAAGGTGCTGCTTAGTTTATATGTCAAGCAGATTATTAGGTACTGCTTAGTTTGGTATGTCATGATAAGAATGAGATCTGAGAAGGGTGGTAGGGCTGTATAATGGAAGGAAAATGCTGTTTGTAAGCTCATAATTATCCTGGAGATGGTGGCACACTGTTGCAAATTTTTGAGATTTGGAAATAAGAGTTTTAATAACACCCAAGTAGCACTATTACCAGGTTGTTTGAATTGAATGGGTATATGCGTATGAAGGAAATCAGTTTGGAAATCTCTCTGAATAGATTAGGAACCTTATGAATTTCACTGGGAAATTTAAAAGATACATAAGGGATGTATGGATTTATAGTTTCTGTGGAGTAGACTAAAGAAGAACTAGACAGTTGACTAGTAAACTATAGGAATAGCATACTTAAAGACCAGCATGTATATTTCATGAGAGAGGAAGATGAGGAATTATAATTTGAAAGCTTCTCTCATACCTTTTTGCAGTTTGGACTAAATTTTAATTTTTGTGATTTTTTTTTTTAAAATTGCATTTTAAAGACAGAAGTAACTGTTGATATACCTTAATGAAATGAAGGTCTTGTTAAATAAGTAAAATTTGGCTAACTATTAATAATGACATATCTATTATAAAAAGCAAAGAAAATCATGGAAAATGATATGAGAAGAGCTGTACAGATAATAAATTCCCTCCCTTCCCCCTAAATATTAACAGTTAAAAGGTACCTGATGGTAGATGTATTATTTCCCCTACCCTAATTAGTTAAACCCACTGTTATTTTAAAGGATTTTGGGAAATTATACATTTCAGCTATGTATTGGTAATATGTGTACATTGTAAAGTGTTGAGTTCAGTTTGAAGTGTGCCCACTTAGTCCATCAGGTAGTAGTTATCCTGTGCTTGAAGCTTAAGAGAAGGAATTCTTAATAACCCTGTTAGATTGTATGTCAAATGCAAAGAGGAACAAGAATGCATCAGTAGAAATAATAGCTTTTTAATATTATCATTATACATATGTGTACCTTTTTAGAAGATGATGGAGAAATTTAAGCTTTTTAAGAAATTGTGTAGTTTTTTTATTCATTACACATACATATCTATCTCTCTCTCTCTCTCTATATATATATATACACACATCATTGTCTACCCTGAGGTTCTCCCATCACCTTATCACCTGTGAATGATCTCAGTCTTTTGTACCCTCCCGTTTTCTCCCTTCTTCCCCTTTCTTCCTGTGTTTCAGTTCTATATTTTTGGCAGTTCTGTATTTTCTTCTTTTTTGTTTTTCCTAAATCCCTCATTTAAGTGAGATCGTCCCATATTTCTCTTTTTCTTTCTGGCTTATTTCCACTAACATGATTCCTTCTAGCTCCATCCATGTTAGGTTTTTGTTTTATTAATGTGAAATGGAAATTTAATTTCCATTTGGTATAAATAAATGAAGTTTTTTATTAATTTCTCTTTAAGCATAACATGCTTCTGTGATGGGAAGATAAACAAAGCAATACTTCTGATTTTTCTACTAAATTTTACATGGTGGTGACTGCAAGTACCTCCATTCTTTGACCTCCATGTACAGAAATTTATGCCAAATTTTTCATTAGTAACTTTAAAACAAAATTCCTTATCTAATTGTTAGAATTTAGCTTGACAGGAAAGTTGGGTGTGGACTATAGTATAATTCACACACAAGATATATAGAACTGTGATATACAATTTGCTTTTAATTATTTTTTATTTCTATGTTAATGGTAGCATTTCAGATTAGGCTTATAAGATAATTTCTGTCAAAAGTATCTTTAAGGGAATTGTACTTAGTTTTAGTAGAATTTGTGATTGCTTAATAGTCTGCAGTTCTGTTTCAGAGGGAAATCTTTCTAATCTTTTCTAAATTTTTCCTTAAGAAAAAATTACATGTAAGCATAGTTATTATGCTTTGTTCTGTACAGTATCTTAACTATAATGTTCAACTCGATCTTATGTTGTATTAGTGGTATACTAGATTTTTCTCGCTTGTATATAGTTGTAGAATTGCATTATTTGACCTTAAGATAGTTTCTAATTACTTCATTTCATGCACAGATGTCTATGATGAAATAAACTTGAATTATTGTACAATAAATCTAAGTATTTGATACTTAGATATAGTAAAGCTATACTTCTTTCAGCTTGAGTCAGTTTAAGGATTAATTCTGAATATTGGCCAAATGGTACTGGAAAAGGTGCTATTAAAAAATAGGGAATTTTTTGACATTTATTAAATTAATTTATTCCTTAATATTTCCTTCTGTAGCTTATTTCCTGTAGTCAATCCTTAAAATATTGTCATCTCTTCTCTGGAAGAATTTTTGTTGAGTATAGACATAAAAGCATATGCTGCTATTAGCTATGTTAAATATCTACATGTACATTTCAAGATGGTATGTTATAGTTAATGGAGATTCAATTTATTGAGTGATATAAAAGTAATTTAAATTCACTTTGGGCCTCTCAAAGTTTCCTGTTCATGGCTGTACCTATTCTTCCATTTCTCTGTATTTAGCTTTATAGCTTATTGAAGCTATCTCTGTAGTTAAATGTTTGGCTAGATGTTAAGGTTCCCTTTAGAGAAGGGAATAGGTGGTGTTTCTCTTCACAAAAGTGTATGCATACTCTAAAATTGGATAGTGATTGAAATAACAGGTTTTTAATGTGGCATTTGAAAAAATAAACCACAATTTTTCTAGTATTACTTTTAAGTAACAGAATGTGTAATGTAAAGAATTTTTTAATTTATTGTCTGGCTTCATTCTGTTGATATTATTGACTACATTAAATTTTTTGCATTATCGCAAAATCTGTGAGGACCATTTAATAAAGTAACAAAAGTTGTCTTTAGGCACCGCATTTGATTTATTCATTTTTATTCTCCAATAGAGCCTAGTGAAGTTTGATTGATCTTTGTAATGTTACTGCACACTAAGTTTTAACAACTTCCTATGTAAATAATATGGCAGTTTTTATGCTTTTGCCCAGTATAACAATGTGAAAAAAGTTGTTTTATTCACCTCTACATAGGGTTAGTGTTTTTCAGGTTGTTGGAAGCTGGGGGAGTTGATTATTATACTTTACTCCTATGATTAGCAATTTTCCATGTGCACAGTTAAAATAATCTAGTGACCATAGCAAACCATTTCTTTCTAAATAATTCTACATCAAAGTTAAAGACCATACTCTACATTTCTTATCTTACGAGGTTACTTTACATGTTAAACAGTAAAATCCATGTCAAAGTAGAGGGAAATACTATTTTGAAAAGTTTTATGTTGATATCAATTCAGTCCATTTAGGGTTTGGTATGGTTAAATATGAAGCTATTCTTAAGAAAGAAATGTTTGTTCACGTACAAAGCAGAACTTTTATATCAATCGCAAAACATAGCCCCATTGTCTTAACACTGTTCTCATGGAAGAAAATTTTTGTAAACTTGGGATTTTAGTTTGGGGGATAAATCTGAAACATATTGGGAAAAACAATGGCATATATTTAATAGTATGTTTAGAAAATAACTGTGAACCAGGCATGGTGGCATGTGCCAGTAAGCTTCATCCTATGAAGCGGCTGGGGCTGGGGATTGTGGTTCAAGTGTTGCTCGGGGTAACATAGCAAGAACTAGTCCCCCAAAAATAGCTGGGCATGGTGGCATGCCCCTGTGATCCCAGCTACCTGGGAAGCTGAGGCTGGGGATTGCTTGAGTCTGTTACCCCAGGCAGCATAAGGCTGCGGTTCCATGGGCAAAAATAAAAATAGCAAGACCTAGTTTCAAAACAAACAAAAAGACAAAAAAAACCCAAAAACCCAAAAAAACTATGACTCTTGATGTTTTTGCCCTTAGGTCTGTCCAGTATAGACGTCTTCTAGTCTCCGGTGTTGATGCATATAGATCAGTGAAGACATGATGTCTCTGTCAAAGAGTTTATACTCATAGTACATATACTGTATTTTATGAATATGGATGTAGGCATGTCTGTGTGACTTTCAGATTCAAATTTTCTGATTCAGTGTATTCATTTAGCAAATATTTATTGAGCAGTTTTATATATACTATCCTATATTCTAGGCATTTGGAATAATTCACTGAATAAAGACAAGATTCCTGAATTCTTAACTTTTTAGACTTAGAGTCTATTGGGGATTATAGTCAACTCAACATAAGTAAGTTATATAGTATGTTAGAAGATTAGTGCTATGTATGGGGAAGAAAGTAGAGCAGGACAAGGGGGTTCAGTGTTAAAAAGATAGTTAGACATGTTGACATCAGTTTTAAATAAGATCTCAGAGTAGGTAATGTTTAAACACTGCAGGGAAGAGAGGAAGTTGACCATGCAACTATTTGAAGTAAGAATGTTCCAGAGAAGAACTAGGCCTCTTCCCTTTCTCAGTGTCTGACCTGTTTAAGGAATGTCAAGAAAAACACTAGAAACTGAGAGAAAGGAGGAGAGTAGTAGGGTTGATGAAAAGAGATCATGAAGGCTTTGCTATTATAGGACTTTTTATTATTTATTTATTTAGACACGAGGTCTCACTATGTTGCCTGGGGTAGTCCTGATCCCACGGACTCAAGTGATCCCCAACCTCAGCCTCCCAGGTAACTGGGATTACAGGCGCCCGCCACTGTGCCTGGCTTCTTTTTCCAGAACCAGGTCTTATGTTGCCCGGGGTAGTCTCAAACCTGCGAACTCAAGCGAACCCTATCTTCTTGCCTCCCAGTGCTTGGATCAGAGGCGTGCGCCACCACACCTAGCTTATTTTTTTATTTTTAAGAGACTGGGTCTTGCTATGTTGCCCTGCGTTTTCTTGAACCCACGGACTCAAATGTTCCCCAACGTAAGCCTCCCAGGTAACTGGAATTACATGCACTTGCCACCACACCTGACAAAGGACTTTGGTTTTTACTAAATAGTCATTGCAGGATTTGGAGTATGATATAATTAGAAGTTTGGTAGCTGTTTAGCCCAATGGGATCTCAGTTCTGCAAACTATAGGGAATAGGAATTTGGGAGTCTGGAAGTGGCTTATACAAACCAAAATGGAATTATTCTGGTCTTCAAAGATAGAAAAATCGTGATGTTTTTCAGCATCTATGGTGCAGATCAACTTGTGGCTTTACTCTCTTACCTTTGATTTTACCTTTCTCAGATAGGTCTGTTCACTAGTTTATCTTTGCGGTTTCACTCTTGTCTCCCTCTTGTTATGTTATCCTTTGTCATTTTACTGGTTATTTTAGGAGAGTCCAGAGGAATATTTGTTAGTCACATGTGGAACTAGAGTCTGGTGACATAAAAATGGTGTGATTTGGCCAGGCATGGTGGCGCATGCTTGTAAGCGGCAGCCTAGGAAGCGACGGCCAGGGATTGTGGTTTGAGTCCCGCCAGGGCCATGTCTGTAGTACCCTGGGCAACGTGAGCCTGCGTTCCATAGGCAAAAATAGCAAGATCTAGTCCTAAAAAGAAAAAGTTGTGATTTATGTAATGCAACTGTGATTTGAAGAAATATTTATTTTCATGAAATACAAATTGGGTCTTTAAATTGTTTTAATTTAAAATACACATGGGAATAGGAAAACGATAATCACATTTGTTATTTAGAAGTATAAACTATACAAAAGTGTCTTCTCACATTTGAGATTTCCTGTCCAGGAGTAGATTACAATTAAGATTCCCTTTCAGTGAATGGTTTTGAACAACTTAACTTGTGCTTGAGGACTGGGGAAGAGATTGGATTACCAAAGACATATTTTGGTGTGAGGCGAACGTGATTAACCACGACACTACGGAAACTGACCAAAGAAAGATTTTGGTAGAAAGAATTTATAGAAGGAGACTTGAGTTTAGCTCCATTTCTCTGTTCCTGATTTTGAGATTTTAATAAGTCATATAATTCTATTATATGTTGGATTCATTTGTAAAATGAAAGATTGCACATTAGATTATCTCTGCTTCCTAAAATTTCATGATTTTTAAATTGTTTCTGAAATTTTTTATGATCTTATAGCAAATAAATAGAATTAATTTTTAATTTTATTTTTTTATGCAGGTTAATGGTGCAATGTAAGAAACCATTAAAAGTTTCTGATGAATTAGTGCAGCAATATCAAATTAAAAATAAGTATCTTTCAGCAATAGCATCTGATACAGAACAAGAACCTAAAATTGATCCATATGCATTTGTTGAAGGAGATGAGGAATACTCTTTTCCTGAGAAGAAAGATAGACAAAATAATGAGAGAGAAGCTGCTAAAAAGCATAAGGTAAAGGAAAATTATATCAAAAGATTGTTGATGGTTTTGTAGCACATCTCATATTTGTTGTAAATAAAACAGATTCATCAGTATAACTTTGAAAAGTTAATTTTCTTAATAAAACAAATTTTCTATATTGTACAAAGGTCAAGACCTTGTGTGAACTTAGCTATAGCTGGTGTGTGATAATGATAAGACCTTTGTTGTTTCAAGTTTTTGGGTTGTAGAAAGAGTACTTTAACTTTTGTTGTATTAGAATAAGGACATTTAGCTAGGTGGACTATTTTTGTTAATGAGTTTTAAAAAATGCCATGAGTAATCTACAATAGTTTTGAAAAATCTAATAAAATACATGTGAATGAACTTATAAAATACATATTTTTTTAATATGTAAGCTGGGAACTAGAGTCCCCTAAATTAAAATGTGTTAATAAAATGAAGGAGATTGAAATACTTGATTATAATTTTAAATATAAAATATTTGATAATCTATTAAGCATAAGAAGATTGTGCTGTTTAAGAATTTAGCCTTAAAATCAAAATATGAAAATTGAAAAGTAAAAAGTGAAAAATTCCAATAATATTTATTACAAAGAATTTATTTCATAAAGCTTTACTTAGCTTTACTGTGTGAGAAATACTTGATATTTTATACATTTGTGAATATGAAAACATTAATAGCTGGGAATGTTACAGGTGTTACAGAACAAACATGGACTTTGTTCAAACATGATTGAGATTCCAGATCCACCTATTTTTAAATTGTATTTTCTGGGTAATCTTTAAAAACCGTATCCTATAAGATTACCTCTTATGAGAATTAGCAATAATGTTTATAGAATACCTAATAAAATGCATGATACATAGCTGTTCGATACCTGGTAGATTTTGTTCTCAGTAATAATGTATTTCAGTCTGAAATGTGTTATTGTTTGCAGATAGACGATGGGCCATCTAGTATAACAGTGTTGTCACATGAAGAAGATGCTATGTCATTGTTTAGTCCTTCTGTCAAGCAAGGTAAACATTTTGTTTTAAACAGAATATTGCATTCTAGAATTGTTCCTGCAAACTAATCTCATGTTGTTAAACTTTTGTGTGCATTTTCCCATAATTCCCATAGAAAGGGTCTGATCTTAAAATGATGCATGTATTGTTACTATCTTGTGCTGAGAGAAGGAAGTTCAAGTGATAGAAATTATGTTACGAAATGTTGAAGCTTTTTAAAAAAAATATTTGTTTGTATATATGTTTCACATCTTTGATTCCCCCTTGAAACTTCTTTATACAAATAAAAATACTTTGAAAAGGAGATTGGGTGACATGATCACTTGAAGTCCCTCTTAATTTTAAAAACTCAGTTTAAAATTACAGACTTTACTGTAATTTTGTTGTCATTTTCTTTCCCCCACCTCCAAGTTAGATAACTGTTGCTGAGATGACTAATTTAGCAAAAAATTCTGAGCATATGTTGTGTGTAGATATTGTTTGTAGACGTGCTAATATAGACCCAAGTACATGTGTACTCCTTGTGAATCAATAGAAACAGTAGTATAATATATTAGTTCTTTTTACAAAATCCATCCTAATGGAGGCAAGGACGTCATTCTTTAGTATGTGTTTGTTAGGAACATCGTTTTTTTCTTATGTTTGGAGTAAATGAGCAGTCAGGTATTGTGCAGTCAAAAATAAGAAAAACAGCCCTGAGTAAGGAAGGAGATGATCTTTTCAAATAAATATACTGGTTGTTGGTCCTATGTAGCTTGGTGAGTTAAAATTGGGATTTTTTGGCCTATTTACCTACTCTAGGATATAGGGAATGTGTAATTGTGTTCTTGAGCCTGTGATGGACCATCTATATAACATTTTGGAACATCTTTTGAGGTAGAGCTCAAAAATCTTTTAATTTAATTTTATTTATTAAGTTAAATAATTATTTAATAAATACTACTAATTTATTACTAATAAGTTAATTTAATATGGTATTTTTAGTAAGTACCATAGGTGATTTTTGCATACTTTGCGGTTTTAGAACTGTGGCTTTACTGAATCTTAGAAGTTACACACAGACACTAGGGGTATTTCAAGTCATTTGGCATCCAGAGGATACTTGGAAAGATTCTGCACCATACTACAAATTTTTTTTCTTGTGTGGTGATACAAAGAAGTTCATCTTCCACTTTAATTTGTATTTTTCTTTCTTTCTTTATTTTCCCCTATACTGATGGGAAAAAATTATTCTAGAATTGAAATGAAACTTAACTAAGTCATATTTAGTGAGTACTTAAAATACCTTGTACTGAGCAAAGAACTTTACCTTTATTTTGTCCCATGTAATTTTTCCCATTGCTGAAGCACAAAGAGTAACACAGGTTCATGCTGTTTGTATTGGAGTTAAGCATTCAAATTCAGTCTGTCTGACTCAAGAAACTAGGGCACTTAGTCTTTATACAATGCTTCCTTTATATTTCAGAAAGATAGGGAAAAATGTGTGTTTAATTCTACTGTCCTAATTTCATGAAAAGTATTTATAGATATTAAACATCACAATTTCTTGCTGCATAATGCCTTTATAATATAGTTGTGTATCTAACTTAAATAAATAGAATAATACTTTTTTGATCAGTAGTAGAGTATTTGATTTTGTTTTTCCAATTGATATACATATATATAGATGCTCCACGCCCTGCTAATCATGCCCGTCCTCCATCAACCAGTTTAATTTATGACTCAGACTTGGCTGTCTCTTATACTGATTTAGATAATCTCTTCAATTCTGATGAAGATGAACTAACAGTGAGTATCCTAGTAATAAATGAGATTATATTTTGTTTTCCTTGATTTTATTTTGAATACTGTTGTTTAGCCCTCAAAGTTAGGAAATATTTTGGAATAAAATTTTATCAACTGATTTTCCTTTTGAAGCTAGTTTGAACAGTCTTGTCGTAGTGTCACTTATAAATTTTGAGTGTTTTTTTTGTTTGTTTGAAGGATATGTATGATTAAACTTTGTTTGAATTCTACCATATGTTCTTTTTCTTCAGTCTTTAGAAAGCAGAATTGTTTTCCTATTCTTTGATACTGTTTTGAGAAATGACCCTGAAATTCTTTTGTAGAGAGTATATAAGCAATTAACATTAAAAGTATATGCCTTGTCAGTTTATTAAGAATACTTATTTTAAATTTGTTTGGCATCAAAGCCATTATTATAAGGCAACCACATACTATAGTAATGAAAGAGGAAGAAAAAGTATTTAATTTTTAATATTCATCTGCAGAGAAAGATGAGGATAAAAGAAATTAAAGCTTAAAATGAGATTCCCTAGAATGGTAAGCCTTTGACAAATTTATGAACTGAATGCTACATTATCATAAAAGGGAATTCCTTTTTTAACTGCATAAAGGTATCTTGGAAATTTCAGTAGCACATTTGGTCTTTTTTATCCTAAATAATATATTTTTAATCCTCTGTCATCATATATATTTATGCATATTTATGTGCATACACGTGCATGATACGAATACATATGTGCATTTGTATCAACTGATACAAGCAAATAAAATTATATATAAACTTGTACACTGTATCCCGTAATATAGTATATTTTAGGGTATCATTTACTAGACAAATATTGCTCTGGTATATGTACTTAATCTATTATCATTCATGTATATGCTTTGGCTCTTCTGAGGTAAAAAAGATTGTAATCAGAACTTATGACTAAGTTACTTAACAGGAGGAATAGAACTAAGTTTGTTCTAAAACATTGGGCACAGATTGGAGTTATTAAAGCTTGGTTTGCTCATTAAGCTTTTTTTTCTTGCTATTCTCTATTGCTTTGTCTTATGAGATCTTTCTGAAGTTTGTGTTTAGTTTTATTTAGTGTAGCCTTTTTGTAGGGGTAAGTAGATTATTAAAGCATTGTAAAAGTATAAACAGTTCAGAGAAGCAGTTCATTACATAGGAAACATTTTGTCTTATTTAAGGGGACAAATATTTTGTGAGTGTCTTTTACTGTGAAGCAATTGTGACATTACAAACTCTTACCATGAGTTTCCTTTATTTATTTATTTATCTTAAAAATATGCTTTAAGTGGTAGGTTATTTATTCTCTGTCTTAAAATTATTGATAGTTTCCTTTGTAGGGATTTTTCTCTGTTAATTTGGAAGATTATCAAAGGAACAGAGAAACTAATCTGGGGTCAAAGGTTGCCTAAAAGTTTATCTTTAAACTGTATCTAATATGTGTTTAGCTCTTGAACAAATTCAGAATACTACTTTTGATAAATGGGCTCTGCTTCAGAATTGCATTAAATGGTTATTATCTTAAAATGACATTGGATTTAAATTTTCAGATAAATTTTTTTTTTTTTTTACATAGCCTGGATCAAAAAAATCAGCGAATGGATCAGATGACAAATCCAGCTGTAAGGAGTCAAAGACAGGAAATCTGGATCCATTATCTTGCATAAGTAAGATTCACAAATCTGTACTTTAAATTAAAGTCTGCACACTTTTAATCTCCACAAAGTCCCCACACCTTTTTTCAAACACAGATTAACATCTTTTTAGTCTTAATGTTAAAATGTATGTTCTATTAAATATAGGCACTGCAGATCTTCATAAAATGTATCCTACACCACCATCATTGGAACAACATATTATGGGATTTTCCCCAATGAATATGAATAATAAAGAATATGGAAGTATGGATACAACACCTGGGGGAACTGTTCTAGAAGGAAATAGTTCTAGTATAGGAGCACAGTTCAAAATTGAGGTTGATGAAGGATTCTGTAGCCCTAAACCTTCTGAAATTAAAGTAAGTATTTTATTTTTCTAGAAAAATAATTTAACATTTTCTTACAGAATTTCAGTTGGTTGCTGTATTTGAAAATTCTTTCATTATAATTATGATTTTATAGTTAACAAAGCTGAACACTGAATTATGATACTATTAAGAATGCAATAGGGAAAAGAGTAAATTATATTTCCATTTTATTTTGTTTAAAGAAAGGAACAAAGAACTAGAGTTAATTGTGTATCTTTTCTCCCCTGGAAGATAAGATATTGAATGTTATGGTCTATATATTGTAGGATTTTTCTTATGTCTATAAACCTGAAAATTGTCAAGTTCTGGTGGGATGTTCCATGTTTGCACCTCTAAAAACTCTACCAAGCCAATGTTTGCCTCCCATCAAATTGCCAGAAGAGTGTATATATCGTCAGAGTTGGACTGTTGGAAAATTGGAATTACTTCCTTCAGGGCCTACAATGCCATTCATCAAAGAGGGGTATGATTTATATTTATGTTATACTTATTTATATAGCATGTGCATGCTTCTATAGCTCTTACTTTTTTTTTGTAGGTAGTACCTGCTATGCTGGTACCTGTAAAAAAAAGATACTGGTTTTCTGTGCTTTAAAAATTGTTTTGTGATAATAGGTTTTAATGTGTTAGTTGAATATGGATAAACTATTGATAAACTTAAAAGACTTAATTATCCCACTTACACTTTTCCATATTCATATTTAACACATTTTAATATCTCTGAAATTGGCATGTCTTATAATTGGTAGCACCTTAAAATCCTTAAAATTGTTTTTATCCCTTTTTACATCTAAGCATCTCTAAAACCAGGATAAGAAAAATCAGTGATATCTTGTAATCAATGAACTATAAGTATTTATTTGTTGTATAAGAAATATGCAATTAGTAAACATGAATTTGTAGGCATAGATAATTAAATACTGGTTTTACTCATAATTTTGGAAATAATTGGTTGCATCTTATGCCACAACAGTTACCTAGAGTGAATATATTTACTAGGAATGTTTAAATTGTACTTACGATTTTAGCAATAATTGTGCCTCAGGAATTTATAGTTTTGGGCAATAACATTTGGGGCAATTTTAATATTATTTGTTTTTCTTTATATATTTAATTTCTTTGATGACTTTAGTGATGGAAGTACCATGGATCAAGAATATGGCCCAGCTTACACACCTCAAACTCATACTTCATTTGGAATGCCTCCTAGCAGTGCACCTCCTAGTAATGGTGGAACAGGAATTCTTCCTTCTCCATCTACCCCTAGGTTTCCAACTCCAAGAACTCCAAGGACTCCTAGGACTCCTCGTGGAGCTGGTGGACCTGCTAGTGCTCAAGGTTCAGTCAAATATGAAAATTCAGACTTGTATTCACCAGCTTCCACCCCATCCACATGCAGACCACTTAATTCTGTTGAACCTGCAACTGTTCCTTCTATTCCTGAAGCACATAGTCTTTATGTAAACCTCATTCTTTCAGAATCAGTTATGAATTTGTTTAAAGACTGTAACTTTGATAGTTGTTGTATTTGTGTCTGCAACATGAATATCAAGGGAGCTGATGTTGGAGTTTACATTCCAGATCCAACGCAGGAAGCTCAGTATAGGTGTACCTGTGGCTTCAGTGCTGTAATGAACAGAAAATTTGGAAACAATTCAGGATTATTTCTTGAAGATGAACTGGATATCATAGGACGCAACACAGAATGTGGCAAAGAAGCAGAAAAACGTTTTGAAGCTCTCAGGGCTACTTCTGCTGAACATGTTAATGGAGGACTAAAGGAGTCTGAAAAATTACCTGATGATTTGATACTATTGTTACAAGATCAATGCACTAATTTATTTTCACCCTTTGGAGCAGCTGACCAAGATCCTTTCCCCAAAATTGGTGTGATTAGCAATTGGGTACGTGTTGAAGAGAGGGACTGTTGCAATGACTGCTATCTTGCATTAGAACATGGCCGCCAGTTCATGGATAATATGTCAGGAGGAAAAGTTGATGAAGCACTTGTGAAAACTTCATGCTTACACCCCTGGTCCAAAAAAAATGGTATGTATGCTAATAGTTTATTCACCTTCATTTAGTTGTATGACTTCGCTTTTCTTATTTAAAGGCAATTTTCCATATGGTTAAATACACATACACATGAATTTGGACTTAAACACTTTTTTAAGGTTTGCATTTTTAAACAAAAAATTTCCTAGCAACTTAGTTCAATATCACCAATAGAAGTATGGTTATTTTAAGTTGCATTATGTACTTATATAAGAATATAAAAGGCACTTAACACATGTTAATTAGCAGAAAACCATGAAGTGTATGCTTTATTCAGCATTCTTGAACACAGATATTTATTGAGTACCTAGTGTATGCTTGGTAAATAAAACTGACGTACTTCCTTCCCTTTTTGAACCCATCAAATAGTGAAGACAAATGAAAAAAGTGAGTAATTATACAACATCAGCTAGTAACGGGTGCTTTGAAAAAAAGACAGAGTGAAGAATTGGAAAAGGACCCAAGTTGCTATTAGATGTATGAAAGAAGATTATTATTGAGCCAGATAGCATTTGAACAAAGATCTCCATGGAGGGCAAGAATGTGAGCTATGAGGCTAGCCAGGTGGATAATGTTTCAGGCAATGCAAAGTGCAGAGACCTGAGGGAGTAGTATGCTTAATGTGTTTGAGTAATAGTGAGAAGGCAGTGCTGCAGGAATGAACTGGGTAATAGATTGGTAGAAGATGAAATCTAAAGATGACCAAACATCAAAATTTTGTGGGTTTTATAGACTGTGCAAGACCTTTATAGTTTATTCTAAGAGCAGTATAAACTTAATAGTTTTGAGCAGAGCAGTAACATCCTTTTTTTTTTGGTTTGTGTTTCTTCAAATCACTTGGCTGTTACCTGTTTGGTTTTGGGTAGTGAGTGTTAGAGAGGAAGCAGATGGATTAATTAGGCAATTGTGAGTACAGTGGGTGAAAAGATGATGGTACATTGAACAAGACTGAAAGCAATAGAGATGGTAATAGATTCTAAACATATTTGAAAATAAAACCTCCAGGAAAATAGAAGGTATCAAGTATAGCTTAAGCAGCTAATTATCAAGGATAATTAAGGTGCTAATTATCAAGGATATCGATATATATGTTGGAGTAGAAGGTCAAGTATACATTTGGAGAGAGTGATTGGGATTGAGATTAACTTTTTTTTTGAATGTGAGTATTAAAAGCTGTGGAGCTGGCTGAAATAACATTGGTGAGTAACTGTAAATAGATTAAGTCCAAGAATGGTAATAACATTTACAGTTGGGGAAGAAAGAAACCCAGGTTAGGAAACTGAAAGAGGCAGAGGAGAACTAAGAGTATAGTGTCCTGGAAGCCATGTAGAAAAATGTTTAAGGGACAGAATGGTTTTGATGTCACTGAGATAAGTATACAATGTCGAATGCTTGTGTACAGTTTGAGTTGTAAAAGTCTGCCTAATTAGCCTGCATCAAGTGCTTGGCTCAATGTTTGGCACTTAGTATTCACTTAATACAATTTTCCATCATCACTGAAATCATACTAGATATTTTTCTTTCAAGCATTAGCACTTAAGATTTTTAGAAGATGTCTCAGATATACCACTGGTTAACTTCTAACTTTTGGGTACAAAATGCTACCCTCTTTCAAAATAGGTTACTTGGTAAGAATTTATGTTCTAAGTGATAATGTGCAAATAATAACTTTTATTTGAGTCATATGTCATTAGCTAGTTCAGTTATTTCTTGATGTACACAAAACCATGTATTTGGTATTCTGAAAGATAAGGAGATTACAGGAGGTAAACATTGCTGAAAAGACTTAGACCATGAAAACTATAATGCATCGTTGAAAAAAATAAAGAAAACACAAATGCCCATTGATAGAAAAATGGGTAAATAATTATGATAGCATAGTTAGGATGCTATAAAACTTTAAAAATTAATTATGCTAACAAAAACAAGCATCTTAGATGGATCTTAAGGGGGTAGGGGGTGCTAAGGAAACAAACTCCAGAAGATTGTTATTTTAAGTTCTGAAACAAGCAAAACTTGAATATATTTTTGATGACATAAAATTCAGAAAAGTGGTTAAACTTTAAAAGCAGAAAAATAGAATCGGAAAAAGAATTTAAAATTTGTGAAGTAAAATAGGACAATATGTGAACCAATGATTAATATATGTTCATGGCATAGTATGATTATTGATTAGACTCACTATACCTAAAGAGCCAAATTAAAAAGAAAAAAAAATTACAAATAAATGTCATATGTGTTAAAAAAATTATTTGCACCTATAGATCGTAGTGTAGAACATAAACTATGGAGCCAGAATATATTATGGCAGGTTATTTTTAACTTTAATAATACTATCTACCTCTATAGTATTGAGAAGATCAAACAGACTAAAACACAAAACCAGCAGTGTTTGGCACATATTAAGAACTCAGATGTTAGAATAATAGTTCCAATTGCAGCAGTAACATTGTAGTACTCTTTTTATTATTTTTAAGAACCAATTTATTTGCCAAGTAACAGAAATACTGAGCCATACCTGGTGTGTGTATACTGTGTGATAGCAAACGTTGATTTAAAGAAACCATAAAGATGAATTTCATTGTAAGAACTGGTATTAAGAAAACAATTGAAAACAGGAAAGAGAAGTGCCTTTAAATCTCAATTAAAAATTTCAACATAAGGCCAGGCACGGTGGCTCGTGCTTGTAAGCTTCAGTCTATGAAGCAGCCGGGGCTAGGGATTGAGGTTTGAGTGCTGCCTGGGACCCATAGCGAGACCTAGCTCCAAAAAATAGCTGGGCATGGTGGCGCGCACCTGTAATCCCAGCTGCCTGGGAAGCTTAGGCTGGGGATTGCTTGAGTCCGTGGTACCCTGGGCAACGAGAGCCTGCGGTTCCACGGGCAAAAATAGCAAGACCTAGTCTCAAAAAAAAAAAAAAATTTCAACATAGAAAAAAATAGCTGTAAAACCTAAATGTGCAATATTGCAGTGCTTTCATTAAATTATAGCAATATCATAAAATAGTAGTGAACTTCTGAATCAGAACCTTTGCCTTTATTGTTTTCCTTTATCTGGAACACTCCCTGGTATATATGGATAACTCTAGTCTCCTTTAAATCTCATCAGACATTGTTTTCTCAACTTAAAATTGTAAGTTTTTCTTTCTGGTCTCCATTCTGCTTTTTTTTCTTCCCCCCATACCCAAGTGTTAACTCTTTTACCGTACTATATAATTTATTGATTCATTATGGTTTCACCATTAAATGCACTTCATGCAAATTTCTATTGTAAAGTAAAAAGTTTTGTTTTTTTGATTTGTTCATAGACTCCAAACACATAGAACAATGCCTGGCTTAGGTGTTCAACACCACCAAAGGTGTTGAAATACTTGTTTGCAGTAATTAAAAGCCTACAAACTATAGTTGATGTATTTTAATGGTAATGTAAATTTTTTAAGGTAGACAAAACTTTGCTCTAATTATAATAAAATACTTGCTGAGAAGAAAGTTAAGTATCTAGACAAAGCTGGCAGATGTCGCGTGCCTTTAACTGCAACTACAGAGCAGCTGAGACTAAGAATCGTTTGAGTCCGTGAGTTGAGACCGGAGACCCGTGCGGGGCAATATAGTAAGACCTAGCCTCAAAAAATATCTGAGTGTGGTGGTGCACACCTGTAATCCCAGCTACTTGGGAAACTGAGGCTGGGGGGGGTCACTTGAGTTCCGTGGTACCCTGGGCAACATGAGCCTGTGGTTCCCCAGGCACAATAGCGAGACCCTGCCTGTAAGCTTCAGCCTTTGAAGTGGTCAGGGCTAGTGATTGTGGTTCGAGTCCTGCCTGAGGCCTGTAGCGAGACCTAGTTCCAAAAAAATAGCTGGGTGTGGTGGTGCATGCCTGTAATCCCAGCTACCTGGGAAGCTGAGGCTGGGGATTGCTTGAGTCTGTGGTACCCTGGGCAACGAGAGCCTGCAGTTCCATGGGCAAAAATAGCGAGACCTCGTCTCAAAAAAAAAAAAAAAAAACCAAAAAACCAAAAAACAAAAAAACCACACAAAAGTCTGACTTTAACAGAATAATGTAATATATATAAACACACAAGACCGGACACAGTGGCTCGTGCCTGTAAGCTTCAGCCTACGAAGCGGCCGGGGCTAGGAATTGTGGTTTGAGTCCCACCTGGGGCCCATAGTGAGACCTAGTTCCAAAAAAATAGCTGGGTGTGGTGGCGCGTGCCTGTAACCCCAGCTACCTGGGAAGCTGAGGCTGGGGACTGCTTGTGTCTGTGGTACCCTGGGCAACGAGAGCCTGCGGTCCACAGGCAAAAATAGCGAGACCTAGTCTCAAAAAAGCAAAACAAAACAAAACAAACAAAAATACACAATATAGCAAAATTTTAAAAGTTAAGTTAAAAAAAAATCAGCCATCACAGAGCTATTTGACATTCTCTGTGGACATCTCTTCTATCCTATTCCCCATTATACATTCCCAGAAATAATAATCAGTACACTGGATTTGATGTTTATCATTCCTGTGGTGTTTGAAACTTTTAAATCACACATATGAGAAAATAATATATTATTTTGCATGGTTTATAATTTTGTAATTATGGTATTGTAGTATGTATACCTATCTGTAACTTGTTTTCTTTCCACAAAAAATAAATAAGTAAAATATTAGACAGAATAAAGAATTCTATAACTACTGGGGGAAAAAAATCTGGATAATACAGCAAAGGGGGCCCAGTGGAGTATAGTGGACAATCATTGGGGCACTGAGTAAGTAAGCAGGGTGTGAAAGAATTTGTGTAGAAGTTGAAGCCCATAATTCTCAACGATGCAGCTTAATTTATTTCAATGAACATAGTTTGGGATCAAAAATGACTCAGCATTAGGGAAAAACATTTCATACTAAAAATAATAATCTAGGCAGTTTAGAAAAGTAGATGTAAAAACTACCATGTTTTTGATTTCCCCATCATCACATCAGCCTTTGATCACTTTTTAAAATATACCATATAATTTACCCATTTAAAGTGTGTATCCTAAACTGGATGTGGTGGCGTGTACCTATAATCCCAGCTATTTGGAAGGTGAGAATTCTACCACTGAACCACCAATGCCCTGTTTATCCCAGCTACTTGGGAAGCAGAGGTTAGGGATCACTTGAGTCTGTGGGTTCAGGACTACCCCAGGCAACCTAGTCTCTTAAAAATAAATAAATAAAAATAAGAAAGTGTGTATCCTTATGGTTTTTAGTATATACAGAATTGTGTAGCCATCACCACAGTGTTGGAACACTTTGATTAAAAAAAAAAAAACCAACAACCCTACATCCATTAGCAGTCACTATCTCCCTCCAACTCTCTCCTACCATGACTACTTAGTCACCAGTTTATTATTTGTCTCATCTCTGTCTCTTTTGGACATTCCATATAGATGGAATCGTGTACTATAATGTCTTTTGTGATCAGCTTCTTTCAAGGGTCATTATGTTGTAGCATGTACTAATGCTTTACTCTTTTTATTGCCAATTAATACAATGTTGTATGGCTGTACCACATCTATTTTACCCAGTCATCTACTAATGTACATTTGAGTTTTTACTCTTTGGCTGTTGTGAATAATGTTGCTGTGAACATTTGTGTACAAGTTTTTATGTGGATATGCTTTTATTATTAGCTGGACTTGCTGGTTATATATACCTTCTATCTTTTGAGGAATTTCCAAATTAGTGGTATCATTTTACATTCCACCAGTAGCAATGTGTAAGAGTTCTACTTGTACCACATCCTCATTAGCACTAGTCATTGCATGTCTTATTTTGATTATAGGCATTCTGTTAGGTATAAAGTATTATCTCATGTGGTTTTGATTAGTATTTCCCTAAGGACTAATGATACTGAGCATCTTTTTATGAATTTTTATCTTCTTTGGAGAAATGTCTCTTCAGATCTTTCACTTTTTAATTAGGGGTTTGTCTTTTCATTATGGAGTTACGAGATTTCCTTATATGTTCTGAATATAAGTCCTTTATCAGATTATGGTACATAAATATTTCTCTCTATTCTTTGGATTATTTTTTCACTTTTTGCCTCACTTTCTGAGGTATCCTATGAAGTAGAAGTTTTTATCTTGGTCTTCAGTGTATTTATTCCCTTGTTATTTATATTATTTATTCCCTTGTTATTTATATTTTGATATCATCTTAAAAGACTTTACCTAAACCTAAGTGAAGAAAAATCCTAATTTATTTTTCTGAGAATTTTCTTAATTTTCATGCTTACATAAAGGTCTATAATCCATTCTGAATTAGTTTTTGTATCTAGTGTAAGGGAGGAGTCTAGTGTCATTCTCTTGCATGTAGATACACCCAATTTTTCTAGAACCATGTCTTGAAAAGTCTTTATTTGTCTCAGCATAATTTTCAAAAAATCAGCTAACTGTAGATGTGGGGTTTTATTTCTGTTGATCTATGTGTCTGTCCTCTGTGATCCCTCTTAAATACCATTATATATCCTTTTAACCATTCCTTTCTAACCAAGTACTAGTCATGCACCCCCCCCATAATATTTATTTTATTGCTGTAATACTAGTTTACAATGTTATAGGGCTAAACCATCCACTCTTCAGGTGGGTTTTATCAAACCACATCCACCACCAAAACTCCCATAATCCTTACCATAATCATTTGGGCCTCTTCTTCTAGTCTCCACCCTTAACTTTCCCTTTCAAGTACCCTCAGTTCTGCAGTCATATTTCTAGTCAACTTGAAACCTGGCACTTTTCGTACTATGCAGTTATATTCCTTTTTGTGTCCATCTCCCTTCCAAGGTGTTATGTTCCCTGAAGACATGCCTAACAATTTTTTTTTTTTTTTTAAGACTTGGTCTCGCTATTTTTGGCGTGGAACCGCAGGCTGTCATTGCCCAGGGTACCACAGACTCAAGCAAATCCCCAGCCTCAGCTTCCCAGGTAGCTGGGGTTACAGGTGTGCGCCACCACGCCCAGCTATTTTTTTGGAACTAGGTCTTGCTACGTGACCCCGGCGGGACTCGAACTGCAATCCTTAGCCCCGGCCGCTTCATAGGCTGAAGCTTGCAGGCACGAGCCACCGTGCCTGGCCTCTAACAATTTATTTACATAATGTTTGCAGGAGTTACTTTAATCTCTGGCCCATGGTCGGTAGAACTAAATGTAGTTCTCTGTACAAGCAGATGCTTAACACTGATGAAGCGATGAGCTTTACTAGATAGATTTCTTATCTGAAAATTTTGTTTGTGTTGGCAATAGCAAGTTTTAATGACTTTTTTTTTAAATAAATGGTTGTAGATCTGAGTATGCAGTGCTCACAGGATATACTTCGAATGCTCCTATCTCTTCAACCAGTTCTACAGGATGCTATTCAGAAAAAAAGAACAGTAAGACCTTGGGGTGTTCAAGGTCCTCTCACTTGGCAGCAATTTCATAAAATGGCTGGCCGAGGCTCTTACGGTAAGTAATTTATAGTAATACATATTGACTGATTTTAGTCATATTGACTGATTTTAATCTTTCTTCAGATTCCTTGCTCAACTTAAGACACAGGCCTTCTCCAATATGTTTGTAGATTGTACTTGACTTAAAGACAGTGTGTTCAATCCTAGCCTTTCTTCTCTCAAAATTTTTACCACTCAGTTTACTGGATTCTCTGAATTCTACTCATGGAAGCACAACAGAATAAATATCATAAAAAAAGAGGGAAAGAAAAACTTCACTTAAATCTGTTTTTACATATTAATTTGATTGATAAGATTTTGAAGAAAACACCATAATGTCAACATTTTTAAAAAAGAATTCAAATGACACTTTTTGTAAATTAATATTTTATGAACCTGAATAAAAAATGGGTAAATAAAGGATTGTAATATTGATGAGGTCTTCATTTGAAAAATTGAATAAAAACAAAGAAATGTGCTTTTTGAGGCAAGAGTGATAAGTGAACACTCTTAGGTAGTACCAAGTAGATTTATTGTCATCTGTAATGAAAACATTGAGAGTGACTGAACTCTTTGTTGAAAATTGTCTCCAAAAGGTATATTTGGAACTTTTAAAATGTACTTGGAATAGTAATTCTTCACATTGAAATCTTTGACTTGTATGTGTGGTTTTTAGAATGTATTATGTACAGAATTAGATTTGCTTATGTTTTTTATTTCCTGCTTTTATTAATGGGTAAATAACTCACTTTAATTTTTAACATGCAGTGAAAAATGCAGGCTGATTATATTTTGGTTCTTTTTTTTTTACATTCTTTTACTATTTTCAAAACCAAAATAGAAGAGATACACAAAGTTCTTTACAGTGATAAGTATTATAAAACTTTTTTTAAAATGACCTCATATATTTTATTGTTTTTTCACATGTGTTATTTTACCAGTCTCCTACTCATGAACATGTAGATTGTTTCCATCATTACCACTACAATTACTTTTCTTCAGTGCACATATCCCTTCCTTTAAAAAGTATATATTAGAAAATATTACCAAATTTCTCTCTACAATATTAACTTAAACTCCCACCAATTTATTCCTATCTTTTTTTTTTTTTTTAATTCTTATCTTTCCAAACCCTTATTGAACATAGTGAGGAGGTGAGTGAAAATGACTGTTTCATTGTAGTTTTGAGAGGTAGAATAAATAGACTGTAGACTGTGAGGGCAGTTTTGCTGGTTTTAATCCGACCTCTGCTGCTTACTGTACAATACTGGATAAGTTGTAGAAATTCTCCATTCCTGTTTTCTCATCTCTAAAATGATGTTAATATTACTATAAGTAACTCCCTTATATGATGTGTAAGGGAGTTTGTATATGTAAAGATCCTTGAACAGTACTTAGCACTCGTAAATATTTTATTTATTGTGATTTTAAATTACGTTCTCTTAAGTTTGAACACCTTTTTTGTGGAAATGGTATTTCTGTTTTTGTGGACTTTGTTCATATAGAATTTGTGTTTTTATAGTTTTTTTATAATTTCTTACGGGTTTATACATTTCTTTATAGCATAAAGAATTAATTTTCTGTACTGCAAATCATTTTTTTATAATTTGATATTACTGTTTAGATGTCTTAGAGTGTTTTCCATGCCAAAATAAATTTATATAGCTAAATTAGTGTTTAAATGGATAACTTACTATGCTTAGACTTTCCTGAGTTCAATTTATTAAACATAAAATGAAACTCCTTCCCATGTTTTCTTTTATACTTTCTAGTTTTTCTCATTCATATTCTTTCTACATTTAAATGAAGGTATAAGTCAAATAGTTTTACAAAAATCATTTAGGATATTCTTAACTGAAATAGTTTCAGTCACAGCCTTAGGTATTTTGGTCTTTAATCACATATTTCTAATACAAAATAATGATATTTTGATATTTAAAAAAAGATATTTAAAAAAAGAAGATATACTATTTTAAGTGTTTCCTTAATGTATGTCTTTCTTATTTAGGAACTGATGAATCCCCAGAACCACTGCCAATCCCCACGTTTTTGTTGGGTTATGATTATGATTTTTTGGTGCTTTCTCCATTTGCTCTCCCTTATTGGGAGAGACTTATGCTGGAACCCTATGGATCTCAAAGAGATATAGCCTATGTTGTACTATGTCCAGAGAATGAAGCCTTGTTAAATGGAGCCAAAAGCTTTTTTAGAGATCTTACTGCAATATATGAGGTAGGTGCTTTTAAAAGGTGGTATTTTAAAACTGCAGTATAATTTGTTTAAATATAAGATATAGTTGTCAGTTCATTTGATTGAGACCGGGTAATAATTGTGTCATAGATATTTAGACCTATTGCACTATTTCATCTTGATATTTTTTTCCAAATGCTAATTATAAATGATAAAACTTACCTTTAATGGTTTAAATGCTTTATTTTATAATGCTTATTCAAATACTATAAATTTACTAATTCTGCTTTCTGTATGTATATTTGTAGTCCTGTCGACTAGGTCAACATAGACCTATTTCTCGACTATTGACAGATGGAATCATGAGAGTTGGATCTACAGCATCAAAGAAACTATCAGAAAAGTTGGTAGCAGAATGGTTTTCTCAGGCTGCTGATGGTAACAGTGAAGCATTTTCTAAGCTCAAGCTTTATGCACAAGTCTGCAGATATGACTTAGGTACTAAATATGTATTTATTAATAAGACCCAGTCTGCTACCTATTTTTGTAACTAAGACTAAATACAGCCATGCTCATTTATTTTGTCTATGGCTGCTTTATGCTATAAGATCAGAACTGAGTAGTTGTGAACTTACCCACAAAGTGTAAAGTACTGAATTTCTGACCCATTATGAAAAAAAATTTTTTGGTAGGGATCCCGTTAGGTAGGAAGATATTGTGGGTTATAAATAATTTCCTATTGCTTTTGTAGTATACGATGAACTAACATTTTTATTTGTCTTATTACATTGAGTCTTAATTTGTAGAGATAAAATAACTTGTACAGTTACCACAACACAAAGAAACGGTTCTTTGTTAGACCTAAGAAAGGCAGCTATTGTCATTGATTTTAAGACTTGATTTTTAACACTTTTTGAATTAAAGATCAGTGGATTTATTTTAGGCTTAATCCAGAGAAACAGAGAACCAAAATATTGAATCTCATTAGATAATCTTATTAATTGAATCCATGATAACATTCTTATATTTTGTATTTAACTAGCTACCACTATGGTCAGCATTTATTCAGCTTGTAATTTAGGAATCCTTGAATGGTTTCACAGAATCTTGCTAGATAATATTATTTACATTTAATTAATTATATCTAGAAGGTAGAATTTTATTACATTTTAAAATGTATAAAAAATAATTATTATATGTTCACTGAAGCCATTTATTTTGTAAGGAAAAAAATGGGTTTACTTTTTCAACTCCAATTTAAAATTTGTTTCTTTGGTTTCTAGGAGCAGTGCAAAGCTAATATCTACTATGGTATTAGCAAGTGACTTAGGGAGGGTAATTACCAAAAAATCAGTTAAATGATTATTGTTCAAAAATATTGAACAATACTGTACAATAAAAAAGGAACCAATCAGTGAAATAAAGAATTAAATATCCTGCCTGTTTTTATTATCTTTAGGTCCTTATCTTGCTTCTCAGCCATTGGACAGCTCTCTACTTTCCCAGCCAAATTTAGTTGCCCCTACAAGTCAATCTCTGATTACTTCACCTCAGATGACAAATACTGGAAATGCTAATACTCCATCTGCCACCCTAGCATCTGCAGCAAGCAGCACTATCACAATGACTTCAGGTGTTGCCATGTCTTCTTCAGTTGCCACAGCTAATTCAACTTTGACCACAACTTCAACTTCATCTTCATCATCCTCCAACTTGAATAGTGGAATATCATCAAATAAACTACCTTCATTTCCACCCTTTGGCAGTATGAACAGTAGTGCTGCAGGATCCATGTCTACACAAGCGAGTGCAATTCAGAATGGCCAGTTAGGAGGGCAACAGTCATCAGCTCTTCAAACAGCTGGGATTTCTGGAGAGTCATCTTCGCTTCCCAGTCAGCCACATCCTGATTTGTCTGAAAGGTACTTCTATGCTGATTTTTATGGAAATACAAATGTAACGCTTTTTTTCTAAATAAGATAGTGATTGGAATGCATATAAAGAACTTTTTGGTCTTGGAAGTTTAGTTTTTATAATGCTAAAATTTATCATTAAAGATTTTATTTTTATAATGATGACTGTTTTTACATTTAATTGTAATGAAGATTCATGAAATTTTTATGATAGAATCTGAGACTCTTGAGTGGGGATCAAAACCTTGAAAACACTGAGTCCGTATTTCCTGTGATGTTTGAATCTGTTCTGTAGGTTATCTGTCAAGTAGATTTGCCTATGTGAGTCACTGTATTGGTTTAGAAATACTTTCAAGTTTACCTGTGCAGAGACTTAAAGGCCACAGAAAGATTGGAATATCAGCTCTGCCATTTACTGATGTGACTTTGGGAAGGTTATCTAACCTTTCTGAACATATTTTCCATATCTGTAAAATAGGGAGTAGAATATACTAAGTGCTTTTATACAGTGCTTCCAAACTTTTAACCTGAATGTATATAATTAAATATGTGATTAAGCATTAAAACTGGAGACCTTTCTTTCTTGTCTAGCTTCTAACCAACTTTGTTAACTTGAACAGTTCATTTACTTAAACTTTGTCTCAATTTTATCACTTACTAAACTCTGGCATTTCTGATACTCTGGTTTTAAGAGTTCTGTATTTTTTTAAATGTACATTCTACACTATAAAATTTGTGAACAATTTTTCTTTGGAAAGATAGCGATGTACCACCTTTTTAGAAGGGTTCTCTGATACCTCCCCACTAAACAAAGGGAAGCTGGTATTAAGAACCTGCTTTTCTACTACTACCTAACTACCCTTCCCCCACTCCCC